>CAUYQV010019123.1:0-15975 GCA_963574575.1 Galagoides demidoff | reverse complement strand
GGCAGGTCTATTTTTAGTTCTCTAAGTGTTCTCCAGATGTCTTTCCAAAAGGAACATATTAGTTTACATTCCCACCAGCAGTGTAGGAGTGTTCCCTTTTCTCTGCATCCACGCCAGCATCTTTGGTTTTGGGATTTTGTGATATGGGCTAATCTCACTGGGGTTAGATGATATCTCAAAGTAGAATACGTGTCTTATAACAAACTTCATTATACCCATCACCTAAACTTAATAATTGTTGACGTTTTGCCATATTCCTGTAGTAATTTAAGATAATTACCAGATATCATGACTCTTCATCACTAAATATTTCAATATGTATCTCTAAATAATGACTTTTATATAACCACAATAGCATTATTGTACTTCATAAGTAACAATTCCTTAGTATAGTTTAGTATCCATTTCATATTCCATTCTCTCTAATAGTCCCTTAAATGTCTTTTTATAGTTGCTTTGTTCAAACCAGGGCCGTGTATAGCATTTGGTTAATACATCCCTCAAGCCTCGTTTAATTCTGAAGTTCATTGTCCCAGCTCACTCAAGCCTTTCTTTTTCTCATGCAATTCACTTGATAAACAAGACAGTTGTCCCACAAAATGACCCACAATCTGGATTTGTTTTCTAACTTGTATGGCCTTGTTCTCCAGTCACAATTTATATCAATTAATTATCAAAGGCTTGATTAGGTTCAACGGTATTGTTAGGAGTAGTTCCACGCACTGCTGGGCTCTCTACATTACAAGCCCTTGTGAAGCACATTATGTGAAACTGACCCTTTTTACAGAAGCTAAATTTAACCAGTGGGCTCAGGTGGGGATGACCTCCATTGCAAAATGACATTCCTGCTCTCCCCCGCCTCAGAAGGGCAAGTAGGGGATGATAATTGTACCTGGGCAAAATAACTCTTGAGTTTAACAGTAACAAAAATCAGAAACTATTTAGAAATTAACAAAATGAGAACTGCATATCACAAAGCCCAGAAAAAACACAAAGATGGCAGTGGACATTATTTTAAAAATCAGAAATTAATGAATCAGCAAAAAGCAAATCTGACCAATAAATAAACCAAAAGCATTTGATTAAATTCCATCCAACCATATTGTTTAATGGTTATATATACACAAAGTGTGTGTAAACGGAAGTATCACTATTCTAGAAAAAAAATTAAGTACTTACTGGAAATTTATGACAAGCCTTACACTCAATGGGAGTATTAGAATTTTTCATATCAAGTAACAGAAACCCAACTCAAAATCCTTTAAGATGTATTTTTGCAAGTAACTCGCAGTTCTAGGGAATTTATCTTGATTGGCAATGCCTGGATCCAAAGAAGCCCTAACTGAAGGATAAAGGACTAGTCAATTTGCAAGAGTATCACAATTTTGAAAGAGCACCGCACCCTAGCATATACAAACTAAGATCCAATTTACAAAAAAACTGAATCACATACAAATTTGTCAGAGATACTTCAGATGCACATGTGCCCTGGCCCCTTCATTCTGTCTGGAGAGACCCTCTGCTCACCTCTTCCTTTCTTACCCTGGTTATTCCCCAACGCCCGCCTCTTCTCCCCCATCACTCATTATCATTCATCCTTGCTCAGAGTTTGTTTCTGGTCTGACTGAGGTGTTGCCTAAAGAATTTCTGGATCTCTCCCCAGGCGTGCTCCTGGGCTGCTGCATGGGCAACAGGGTGCCCTCCCCAGAGGAAGGGCCTGGGAAGGCCCCGGACCCGGGACGCGAAGCACAAAGGACTATAGGGTGGCTCTATGAGGTGGCCCGCGCCGGGGTACACCAGAACTCTGCCGTGGCTTCTGCCGTGGCTCCGCAGCCGGTCCATGGCCTGCTCAGCATACAGTTTGCTTCTGATTAATTTATCATCTTCTCCAACGATAAAAAGAAGCTGGCTCTGAGCCTTTTCAACCGGCAGCACGCTCCGCCCATTCAGCTTCTTGCTCGGGTCTCCATAACAGTGGCGGTAGCTCAGAGCTCCAGAGGCGTGCACCTGCACGCGCTCCATATCTGGGTACATGGGGGTCACAACCAGATCCTTGTACCGGAGAGGAACACCCACGACGGCGTTGAACCCGTTAATGCAGACGATGGCCACTGCTTGCTTCAGATAGCAGGCCATGGCCAGCGCGATCTCTGCACCCTTGCACATGGAGATCACTCCGATTCCTGGCCTTTGGATCTGAAGCGCAAAACAGGGAAATACATCATAGGTAAAGCTGTACTGTGCGTGCAGATAAACCAGTAGGATGGACAGTCGAGTTCTGACACGGGGGCTTTCTGGCTTCTGTGACTTGGAAGGTTACTTAGCCTCTCTAAGCTCTATTGTCTTGTGGAGGTGCCATTACCTACCTTACAAGGTTGTTATGAGGATCAACTGGAACAACAGAAAAAAACACTCATTATCAAAGGTACAGTTCTAGAAATGGAAAACTGCCTAACACACCTGAGACAGGTAAGCTTCCCGGAGCACCAAATTCTTTCTCTAGCCACAAAAGAGACATTTCTCTGGTTTTCTCAAATATTATGTAAGTGTAATTCACATTTAAATAGCATTTTACAGCTACAATTGTTATTGCCCATATATTACCCACATGAGTTCAATGGCTAATCCTGAAAGCACTGGGAATATAAAGAGACAGAAGATTTGGATTCAATAAATAATTGAATTCGGTATTACAGAAGGGATCATTAATTCCCTAGTAGACTGAGGGAAGGAAAGAGTCTAAGAAATGAGGGAGGAAAAAGAGGAGACTGGGACAGACAACAGCAAGTACAAAGAGACCTAGTTTGTTCGTTAATCTCACAATATTATCCCAGAGGACCTTTCTGTCATCAGAATTATCTGGGGGAAAAAAGTTTTAAAATTAGAGCTTTCTAAGATCCCATTTTTTTTTTTTTTTAGTGCCTGCTTTGATAGGTCTTAGTGAACCCAAGAATCTGATACATATTATCTCAGTCCTTCTAATAATAAAACTGAGATTCAGGAAGTTTAAAAGGCTTGTCCAAAGTCACAATAATATGAAGGGGCAGGGGTGGATATTGGAGCTCATCTGCTGTCTAAATCCAAATTGAATTTTTGCAATTGACTTTCGTCCTCAATTTCACTAATATTTAAATTTGAAATTTAAAAATTAACTTGAGGCTCTGCGCCTATGGCTCAAGTGGCTAGGGTGCCAGCCACAAACACCAGAGCTGGCAGATTCGAATCCAGCCTGGGCCCACCAAACAACAATGACAACTACAACCAAAAAAATAGCCAGGCCCTGTGGCAGGTGCCTGTAGTCTCAGCTACTTGGGAGGCTGAGGCAAGAGTATCACTTAAGCCCAGGAGTTTGAGGTTGCTGTGAGCTTTGATGCCACAGCACTCTACCCAAGATGACAGCTTGAGACTCTGTTTCAAAAAAAAAAAAAAATTAACTTGAAAACATTTTATCTGGGATTTAATTCCTTTTAGATAATCCTTTTAAAAGATCCAAATTGGCTTAGAAAAGTAACACATACGTTTTATCTATCCTAAAGATGAAAATGTTGATGATTTTTTTTTTTTGAGATAGAGTCTTACTTTGTTGCCCTCAGTAGAGTGCTATGGCATCACAGCTCACAGCAACCTCACACTCTTGGGCACAAGTGATTCTCTTGCCTCAGCCTCCTGAGTAGCTGGGACTACAGGAACCCCCTATAGCACCCAGCTGTATTTAGAGATAGAAGTCTTGCTCTTGCTTAGGCTGGTCTTGAACCCATGAGCTCAGGCAATCTACCCATCTGGGCCTCCCAGAGTAGTAAGATTACAGCAATGGTTCTCAACCTTCCTAAGGCCGTGACCATTTCATATAGTTCCTCATGTTGTGGTGACCCCATTAGGAATGTAGAGAACCACTGGATTACAGGCATGAGCCACCATGCCCATTGATGAGGTTCTAACAGGAAACATCCTATCTCTTCTTGAGAAGAGTCACAGCTCTCCAGAGTTGGAGTGGGAAAGAATGATACCTGATGGGAAGTCAAGATAATTTAATGATTTAGAGCCAAGACATTATCAGGCTGGCTCTGTCACTTAACACCTGTGTAGTTTTGACACATTACTTAATCTAAATATCCTTTCTTGTCTAAAAAGTGAAAATGACATTGACAGTACCTACTTCATAAGGCTACTGTGTTAAACGGGATAGTGCGTATAAACTACGTAGTGTGGGGTCTAAAAGTAACTCAGTAAATGTTATCTGATATTATTGTTTTACCACTGTTAGATTGATTCATAATAATAGCTGATATTTGAACATTTTTGACCTGAAAAAAACCAAAAATATGGCTTAATATAATAGAATATCAGTTCTGACACGTGATCATGTGGTGTTTATTGCAGTGTTTCTCATTTTTGTCATTAACACAAATGTCCATACTTTGGGACTTCCTCAAGAGAACTAAGTCAAATCCAACCAAGATTTAACTCTTAGGAAAAGCTGAGCTTACGACGTTATGGTCCATGTCTTTTCACACTTTAATGTGTGTGAGAATCACCTGGGGGATCTTGTTAACATGCAGAACCTGGTTCAGGGGCAGAAAATGAGATTCTGCATTTCTAATGGCTCCCAGGTGATGCTGAGGCTGTTGCCCCACAGACTGCACTTCCAATAGAGCAACAATACTTGGCAAAGAGTTCTCAAATGATGCTTCTTTTCGATTATTTTCTGGCTTCTGGCACTGGACACTTACTTTGGGCTTTGCTCTACCTTCAGCTCTGAAACTAACGATAGAGCTAATTCAGCTAATCCGGTGATGTAGCTAAATGAGTTTTGCTAATAATCCTGCTTTGCTCTTGTGTCGCAGGCCCAGTACGGAGCCTCTGCACTGCTCTTAGTCTCTGAACTCTTTCGTGTCATTTACTCTGGCATTTCCCCTACAGAGATAATCACTGAAGTCGGAGAACACAGCAAGCCAGGGAAGCTATGATTTAGGATCAGAGGCTGATAAAATATCAATAAGCCATTTGTGAGTAAATTACAAACACTTCAAATACAAGGTGTTTTTGACTTTTTTTCCACTGAAAATATCATAATATGTCCACCGTTCATTATCTTCTAGATAACAATAAGCACGAAACGGATAACAAATCAACTCAAAAATTCTGCAAAGCAGATATAACCATTCCCATTTAAGTGTCAGTTGTGCTACGTATGCCTGAGTTTGTATGCCCGGATTGGTGAAACAGAACAGACATTTGTGATTTTTTTTTCCTGTAAAGTTGCAAGGTGAAAATGAAAACTATTTTAAATACCTTGGGGTGAGCTAGTAGCAAGTTGGCAGCTTCCTCAAAATATTCCAAGTCCACTTCCAGCAGGTCTTCAGGCAGGTCTTCATAGTCAAAATATGCTAAGGCCAGCACTGCAAAGCCACGGGCAGCCAAAAGACTGGCTCGAAACTCTACTAGACCTCCGATGCCTCCAAACAAATCAATGATGCCTAGGGAGGGACCTTCCCCTGAGAGCACAAACCAGAAAGAGAATGGAATAAGAAAGTGAAAAGAGGGTCAAGCAGATAGCACCGCAGTGCAGTGCAAGGCAAGCAAAATTAATTCCATCTTCTCTCACGCACACATGCCCACAAACACATAGGCACATACAAAATAGAATGTCAGTTTTAAAACATTACAGAAAATCTGGTTCTCTGATAATTCGATGCTATTGGGGTTTGTTTGCTTTTATTTCCATCAACAATGTTTTCTGCGCTATGAAGACTCAGTCTCACCTGGAGGAAGAAAAAGGGCTCCTCGCACTCGACCTTCCCGGATCTGCTTCCTCTGCACCCCAGGGCCTGAGAACCACCGTTGTACAACCTGGCTGGCACTGGGTTGAACTATGGCTGAATACTGGGAGCAAATAGAATCATATAGGTCCAGAGTGACCCGAAAGGGGGTGTTCATCACATCGTGCTTGAGCAGCCTCCAGAAAGCCTTCTCAGGCTTCAGAGACCAGAAAAGGCCCATGGGATGGACCCCCACATAATCACCTCCAAGTGCAGGAGCCTGCTCCAGGTCCACCTCCCCAGCCTCGTTGGCCCTGTAGAAGGCTTTGGATTGGAACAGATCACCCTTGTCATCCTTCAGTGAGGCCTTGAGGGTCACCACCTGGAACGGGGGCAGGCCTGTCACTCGGATGTGCACTGGCTCATCTGCAAGGGCGCTTGCTGGGGTGGCTGTCAGCTGAGACATGGTAACGGGACCAAGTGGCGCTTTCCGCTCTGCAAAGAAGACTGTGAGTTAGAGACTTGAAGACAAAGTTTACACTGGGTTTGGCCAAATTAACTTGGAGGCGGGAGAGGGAGACATGCAGAAAGTACTCACTGTTCTCATTGTACAGTACAGACGAGGAAATGGATTAAGTGCCAGGCTCCAGGGCTCACAAATAGCTGAGAGTGGAAATGGGAATTCAAGCTATCTCTAACACCATGATCTCCTGTCTTATCCATTATAGCACTAGTAAATCTTAGTTGTGTGGTTTTAAGTAATTGAGCTTTAATTCTTCAGTTGAAGTAATTCCCATGTGACCTATTTCACAGAGTGTTTATTAGGATCCGAGGGGGTGGGGTGGGGTTGTACACGACAAAGGGCTCTGAAACAGCCCTGCTTTTCTCTGGGGCAGGAGAACAGATTATGTAAAAAAGCAAACTATTATGTATCTTTTTTTTTTCTTCTCTACCTGCCATGGTTAGACCTCTAGCTCTGTGTAGATTTTCCATTATTTTTCTTTTTAAGAGAAAATAAAACTTCATGCTCTTGTCTTTGCTTTTCTGCTTTTCCAGTGGAATGGAACATACCAGTGCTGTTTGTGGTAACAAGACTACAATACATGTTAGAGCAACCATTTTATACCCTGCCCCATGATAAGAAAATCTGGGGTCTTCCTTCCTTTCTTCCTCTGTACCTCATTCCACAAAGGATTTGAACCTGTTCACAGATAACAGCGAAAGAGGATAATAAAGGTTAAAATAGCACCTGGGAAAATATGCACTAGACTCACAGGTATTTGTCATAGAAAACTTTGTATATTCCCATAAAAAAAGAAAAATATTTTGTGAGCTCTAAGTTTTCTGCCAAACTACTGATGGCTAAAGGAAAAGAGGCTGCCTTATTGGTTTCACTGTTACAATCATTCTTTAAAAAAAGTTATCAGTTCCTTAAAAGAAAGGAAAATGGGGAGCCCTTCCAGAAAGGCCTTTAACTCTAAAAGAAATTTCTCATATGAGACTTTGACATAGGTAGACACAATTTTTTAACCATTTTTTCCCATATCTTCCCAGAAATTGTGGTGTCACCTCACAACAACGTGATTCTCCAAGGGGTCCTTAATTTTACTGGGAGGAATGTGTAAAATACAGCCTTTGGTTTTAGATTGTTGACAGGGTCTGGCAGTGCAAGAGTAGAAAACAGGCTCTGGACGCTCAGTTCTTCATTGTAGAAAGGGGATTTTCAGAGTTAGGAAAGGGTCAAGGGAAAAATGCCTCTGGCATTCCACCATCCCCGCATGCTGACTGCCTTGTCAAGCTCAACTCACTTGCACCCAGGTGGAAATTAAGACCGATGCCCACGCAGAACCTGGACTCCATTTCCTTTCTTTTATGTTTCAGAATAATCTTTTATTTTTGGTCTTTGAACTTTCAATCACATACCATAAAAAAGAGTGTTGTCCCATGTAAGGTATCCGAGCTCTATTTGTGTTTTCTGATCTAATTCCTTCATTTGGGAGAGATTCATTCCAAATCTGGGAATCCTTCATTCCCAGAAAAGAGATCATTAAGAAGGCATCATTGGGCCTGGCATGGTGGTTCATGCCTGTAATGCTAGCACTCTGGAAGGCTGAGGCAGGTGGATTGCTTGAACTCAAGAGTTCCAGACCAGACTGAGCAAGAGTGAGAGCCTGTCTCTACTAAAAATGAAAAACTGAGGGCAGCACCTGTTTCTCAAAGGAGTAGGGCACCAGCCCCATATACTGGAGGTGGCAGGTTCAAACCCAGCCCCAGCTTAAAAAAAAAAAAAAGAATTATTAAAAATGAAAAACTGAGACAAGAGGATCACTTGAGTTTGAAGTTGCTGTGGGCTAAGATGCCATCACACTCTAACCAAGGTGACAGCTTGAGACTCTGTCTCCAAAAAAAAAAAGTAAGAGAAATAAATATTCTACTTACATAGTGATTTTTTTTTTTTTTTACATAGTGATTTTGTGATAGAAAATTTGGGGGATTACTTTCAAGTCATGGTTCCCCTTTATCTGAAACTGCTCTCTTAAAGCCCAGAGCTATGGACACTCAGCAGCTTTATTTGTACCATGTGGTGGTCTTAACCCTGGAGCCTTTACTGATTGTACCAAGGATGGATATGTCATTCCAGATGTGCTGGGCAGGAGGCAGCCAATCTGCCCACACGTGAAGTCCATCACCACTACAGCCTACAAATAATTATCACTTGAGAAAATCATCACATTAAACTATTACTAAGCGATGAGTCCAGAACCATGGCTATCTCAGAGTCCTCATTGGCAAAGCCAAACGACCTTACTTACTCCCTGGGCTGGTTCACTGAAAGATCAACTCACAATTACAGCAGATTAATAAGAGAAAGGTTTATTTACAAATACCAGGCACAAGGGAGGAACCATAAGAATGATTCCCCAATGTCTCAAGATGGTCAGATACTTTCATAGAAGCCTTTTTGACCAGAGTGGGAGAAGGTGGAGAACGGGTGCAGCAAGTGGTTGCTAGGGAGGATGAACAGGTGGGGGAACAGATTGACTTGTAAATGAATCCCAGGGACAGGTGTTTTAAAGATTCAGGCCAGGTCTGCTAATATTCAGGGTGGAAAGAAAGTTGCCCCCTTTGATCCCCTGATCAAGTCAGTCTGGTTTTATGCAGGTAGAGGGACAACCCCTTCCAATGATTTCTGATTCTGAATGACCTTTAATTCAAAATATTCTTTATATTAAGTAGTCATATTTGGGGCTAAAGTTTACTTAGCTCCTTAAAAGAGGGGAAAAGGTCCCATATAAACAAAAGTAAAGTCAAAAACAAGAAGTGATAGAAGGAATAAATGCAACAATGCTGGCAGTCGGAACAAACAGTTCAGCATTCCCGCCCAGGAGTCATGCTAGCTGTCCAGCAAGGGACTTCAACCAGTACAGGTCCCTTTTTTAGATGAGATAGAGTTAAGATGCCTTCTCAGGGCCATCCTTTTAAGGGCCCAGGAGCAGTTCCAAAAAACTTTAGAACAACATCATAGCACATAAGGTTCAGGCCAGGTTACCACCGTGGGGGCCCATGGTTCTGTCAGTAGGCCCCCCCTGGTCAGGGTGTGTTTCTCTTCCTGCCAGGTGCAGTGAGGGCAGAGGTTTCCATGGGTGGGGGTCACTCTAGCGGTATGCATGACCAATCTGGGCAAGTGTCTGACCATGGGTGGTCACGCACCCCAGTAGGCTCCTCCAGCCCCTGGGGCAAGGCCCCCATGGCTAGACCAAGTGGCTTCCTCCAGTATGCTGGTGGGGACACCCCTGTGGCTGCACAAGAGAAAGAGGGAAGATGACAGATATGATGGTCTACGTCTTCCCTTGTAGACGAGGAATTTCTTCCTCAGCTTTCAAGGATAGCACCTCACTGGGATGTATTTTGAAGAATTGGAACCAGTTTGACCCTCAAACTCTGAAGAGGAAGCACCTTATTTTCTTCTCCACAGAGGTCTGGCCAGAGTAAAATGTGTTAGGTGGTAAACAGTGGCCACCAGCGGGCAGCCTAAATTATAAGACCCTTCCACAGTCGGGCCTGTTCTGCAGGAGAGAAGGGGAGTGGTCTGAGGTGTCTCATGTCCAAGTCTTTTTTTTCACTGTGTGTGAAAACCCTCTACTGTGTAAATCTTGTCACCTTGACCACACGCTCTTGGTGTTAATTGCTGCTCAAGAGCCCTCACAGAGACATCAAGAGTCTGGCTCAACTTGCTGGCCCTACCTGGCACCATTCCCTGGATCACAGTGACCCCATTGAAAAGGATGAAGGATCAGGCCCATTTTTGAATGTCCCTCCCAGTCTGTACCCAGAAGGGTGCCCCTGCAGGAAGTAGGTAGGTCAGGGGATGCCACCCCTACATGGGGGCATCTTCCTTTCTCAGATTTGAAGCAAATCAAAACGGACTTAGGGAAGTTTTGATTTCTCCTGGAGAGATGGTGTGCTGCTGCTAGATCAGACCGTAACAAGTTCTGGGAGATGAGCAGTGCTTGAGCCTGCCAGAGCTTGTGGAAACAACTGGTATTTAACCAATATTTGGGGATATACAACTCCGGAGGAGAGGAATTCAATCCCAACAGGATTCAGGTAGTTCTACCCCAGGAGCCTAGGTAGGACTCAGGTAGGAAGGGGGAAACGTTTCCCGATTAGTGTGGTAGAGGAGCTGCGCGGTCCCAGAAAAAGCCATGAATGACCCTAAATTATTCCCCATTACTCAGGAAAAAGAAGAAAACCCCTCAGCTTTCCCAGAGAGACTTAGGGAGGCCAGAGAAAGCTTACTACCCTGTCACCTGATACTTCTGAGGGCCAGCTTATTTTAAAAGACAAATTCATTACCCAGTCAGCCCCAGGCATCTGGAGAAAACTATAAATATTGGCTCTCAGCCCTGATGAAAATTTAGATCTGAAAATGACTACCTTGGTCTTTATAATCGTGACCAGGAGGAGCTGGAGGAGATGTAACAGAGAGACAACAGAAGGGCGACAGCCCTGGTTATGATCCTCCAGACAAGTGCCTTTGGCAGTTGTGACCCCAAAACCCCAAAGAATGATAACCCCAAGAGATGTTATCAGTGTGGCTGGCAGGGCCACTACAAGAAGGTTATGATCCTCCAGACAAGTGCCTTTGGCAGTTGTGACCCCAAAACTCCAAAGAATGATAACCCCAAGGGATGTTATCAATGTGACTGGCAGAACCACTACAAGAAGGATTTCCCAGAATGATTCAAACCAGCTGGCAAGTCCCACCCCAACCCCCAACCCCCATCCCTGTCCCCATTGTGGGTAAGACCTTTGGAAGGTGGATCGCCCAGGGGACCTAAGTCAACTGGGTCAGATACCTCCATACAGATGGTACAAACGTGGGACTGATGGGGCCCAGGGCTGCCCTCACTGCTCTGCACACGGCCTCTCCCCCAGGAGCCCCAGGTATGCGTGTCAGTGGTGGACAGGGAGGGGACTGTCCTGCCTGATACAGGCAGCTGCCACTTCATCTGTTTTCATCTCCAACCCTGGCCTCTTATCTCCCCATTGCATAACTGTGAGGAGCATCTGGCAGGACAGTAAGTTCATGTTTCTCTCAACCTTTGAGCAGTGACTGGGGAAATGTGCTTTTTTTCATGCTTTCTTAATTATATCCGAAAGTCTCACTCAGCCTTTAAGAAAAGATACACACTGTTCCCTGCCATTCCACCACCCACCAGCCCTGCTGGGACTCCAAGGCCGGGCTTTGCATCATGAGTCAATAGACTCCCAGGCCAGGCTTCAAGTCATGAGGCAACGCCAGGCACTCCAAGACCTTCTAACAGAAGTTTGGTGGACATGGTGGACAAGTTGGAGTCACCTTTTAAGGCTTGTTTTGCTTCTCTGGCGAGTCAGGACTATATTAATGGCACTGATCAGGAAGAAATTCAAACTGGTATGATCAGTGTATGCAGAAATTTCTGGGTATTACAAAACAGACAGAATGATTTTTTTCCTACAAAAAAGATTGCAGCTATCGGTCCAGAAACCAGAGCAAGTTATCAAAGAAGTCTCCAAGCTGAGGAATGAATTATAGTGGAAAGACACGCTGGTCCACAGGCACTTGGCCAAGCTGCGGCATTGGCAGCAGGTGCTGGAGGATAGCAGGTGCTGTGTGCAGCACAGAAAGCCAGCCCACAGCCCTCAGGGCTCCTTGGCCCACCCGGAACAGCCATTGGCCACTCTCCCTGGACCTTGGAAGCTGACCTGAAGGACAGGGCACCTGCCGCAGCCTCAGGGTGAGCCAGAGTACAGGCAGCCTTGAACAGTTTGTCACATACTTGTGTACATGGGTGGCATTTTGGAAGAGCTCTTTGCCAGAGGATGAGTTGATTTTAGTTTTATGCTCCCTCCTAAAAATTTTCCACTATTTTTATAAGGTATTTAATTTCTGGAATACTTTTTAACATTCTTGTGGCTTGAATAAATAAACCAAGGGAATGTTTTCATCTTTAGCGAGGTTTACACTGTTTGTGTGGTGATAGTCACAGATTGCATTTTTATGTTTTTGTTTCTTTTTTCCTTTTTTTAGTTTTGTATGACTTTCCATTTCCTTGTTAAGTGAGTTTGTTTCAGCTAAGGAAAAAAAAAAATAATTAGGCTGGGTGCAATAGTCTGTAATCCTAGCATTCTGGGAGGCTGAGGGCGGATTGCCTCAACTCACGAGTTCGAGACCAGCCTGAACTAGAGCAAGACCCCATCTCTAACAATAGCTGGGCACTGTGGTGGGCACCTATAGTCCCAGTTATTTAGGAGTCTGAGGCAAGAGGGTCACTTGAGCCCCGGAGTCTGAAATTGCTGTGAGCTGTGAGGCTACAGCACTCTATAGAGGGTGACAAAGTGAAACTCTGTCAAAAAAAAAAGAAAGAAGGAAGGGAGGGAGGGATAGAGGGAGGAAAGAGAAGGAAGGAAGGAAGGAAAGAAAAGAAAGAAGAAAAGGAAGAAAGATTATGAAGGACAAGGATTTTGCTTGGGGCTCTTTTATGATAACTACCCCACAATGGGAGCATGGAAAAATAGGCACTCTACCTAGGGTAAATTTGCTGTGTTTCAACTCTGCATTACCTCAAGAAGAGGAATATAATTCACCAATGTTCATCCTGCTCCCAGAGCTCTCAGAATGAGGAGATTATAAACAGGTGGGAAGAGGAATGAAACCTCCTGGTTAGGGTAGTGATGTCGCAGGGCAATCCCCAGGCAAATGCTGACGTTTATTTGGAGTAAACTTATATTTGGTGTGATGTTTATTTACTTGTTTTGAGGGGGAGGGATGCAGTCAGAGCAGTGAAGTGCTGAATTGTGTTGCGTCCCGCAGTCAGGAGGCAGTGTTGGTGACAGGGCAGACTGTGTCTCAGTGCTGTGGCAGTTGGGGCCTGGGGGAAGTATGAGGCATTAAAGCTTGCTCTGATTGTCAAAAAAAGAAAAAAAGGAAAGAAAAGATATACTGACCCAAACAACAGACAGGACTCTATTTGATGCCTTCCCTTATCAAAACAGATGTTAAACCCCAAGAATGGGCTACTAAAAGACAAGTGGGAGGAACCAACATATCCTCCACCCATTCATAGCAGATTCAAAGACCTTACTTTTCACCTTTCCCACACAGGTAAAACTGGCTAGCCCTGGCTGGGTGCCCGCAGCTCCATAGTTAGGGCGCCAGCCACATACACCGGGGCTGGCAGGTTTGGGCCAGGCCTGCTAAACAACAATGGCAACTGCAACAAAAAAAATGGTCAGGTGTTGTGGCGAATGCCTGTAGCTACTTGGGAGGCCGAGGCAAGAGAATCAATCACTTAAGCCCAAGAGTTTGAGGTTGCTGTGAGTTGCGATGCCACAGCACTCTACTGAGGGCAACATAGTGAGACTCTGTCTCCAAACAAACAAACAAAAAATAAACAGGCTGGACCTAAGATGTGGACTCGTCACACATGAGTCAAGCTCATCTGCTGACAGAAATAACAAAACTTGATATAACTGGGCTCCACATCTGAACAACAAAACTGGATGTTGATACAAAGATCTAGATTTAAAAAAATGGCCTCAAGATGTTCCCTTTTCCTCTTCATAACCTTATTGACTCTAGGAATTTGGAGACAGGGACAAGACATAGTACCCTTCCAACAGGCAAAAATGTTTGGACTTACTTGGCTAAAAATGTCATGAATGTGTCTGATTTTTATCTGACAGGAGGAACTTACACAGAACAGGTGTTTACGTCTTGTTCAACAGGGGTCTGTACTCTATTAGAGACCTCACTGTGTTCCGATACATCCAAAAGAATCTCACCTGTCAGGATTTGTATGGGTGGGGACCAGCAAGATGGACCGAGGAAAGGGATAGGTTTGCCATCACCTTCAAACAGTTACACCTGGGGAGGATTGTGCAACGTTCTCAAGCTGCCCTGCCTCCTCTGTCAATTTAACTAACAGCCTGCTCCAGTGTTGTGAAACAATAAACCATATTTTAGCAACAGAGTGCCCCACAACCAGCACTGAAGTCATCTTGCCTTTTTGTTTTAGTGCCATCCTTTTGGTGTGTGGTACAAGGATCCAGAGAGCTGACCTTTCGGACTCTCTCGCATTCACTATCTATGTAACCAACAAGCTGGCTGAGTGGAGGAGGGGCGCATTAGTTCCTTGCCAGCTGAATCTGTTTACTAGTCTAACCAACCATCTCATTACATATGATATTGTAAAAATCTGCTTCTTTATCTGTCTCTCCTTTTTGAGGCAGATAAACTTCTAGCCAAAAACAGTTTCCACGAGCAGCATGTAGCTAATCAAATTCAATTAATTAAACGTAAATGAAATTTGAAATTTATTTTCTCAAGCACACTGACAGCAATGTAACTGCTCAACAGCCACATGGAAGTGGAGACTATGGTAGTGGTCGGTGTAGATACAGACCGTTTTACCATCACAGCATGGCCTTTTGGGCAGCACTATTCTAGACTGTGAATTCCGAAACACAGGATCTGTGTTTCTGCGCAATAAACCACCTGGGACAATGGTATTTTTTTCTTTTTCTTGAGACAGAGTCTTACTTTTTCACCCTTGGTGGAGTGCCATGGCATCATAGCTCACCACAAGGTCAAACTCTTGAGTTCAAGTGATTCTCTTGCCTCAGTAGCTGGAACTACAGGTACCTGCAGCAATACCAGGCTCTTTTTAAAGATGAGGTCTCACCCTTGCTCAGGCTGGTCTTGAACTGGTGAGCTCAGGCGATCCACCTGCCTTGGCCTCCCAGAGTGCTGGGATTGCAGGCATGAGCCACCATACCTGGCCTGGATAATGGTATTATAGCTTGTCCAACACTATATACCTCAGTTTCTAGAATAGTGCCTAGCCTATAGTGGTTGCTTGCAGTAAATATTTGATTAATTAGACGAAACAATAAATGGTGTGTGTAAAAGAAAAAAAAAAAGATCAGTTCAATATCTCAGAGTATGAATAGGAAAGGACAGAAGCCAGACTGAATTCTTACAAGCTGCTTCTGAAGATGAGTGACTCTTCCACATGCAATGAATACATTTTATAAGCTTTCCCTTATTTTTATTTTTTTAGGTTTATTTTATTTATAACTAGCAGTTTATTATTTTGAAGTCAATCTCATCAACACGAACATAGGGACTTTACAAATTCTCTAAACAAAAGTTCTTATACCCTGATCCTAAAGCATCCTGTAATAGATTACAGTAAAAACAATGTCAAGGAGAAAAGATCTCCCGGGGATTGAAAACTTCAGAAAACAAAAAGCATTCCTAGAAAGTTAACAATAAAAAACAGTGTTGTAAAAGTGAAAAAAGCACCCCTCCCTTTTCTTATTAAAAAAAAAAATCACCAGTCCATTAAAATAATTTGTCAACTAATAAAAAGTATACATGAAGTAAAATACCTGGGTTTGCAACAGCTTCCTGAGAAAAGGCAGGTGTTTAATACTAAAGTGGTCTAAAGGCTAAAATATTGAAAAGATTGAATATGCCCAAGATGTTTGTATCAGAATGTGTATTGTAGCCCAATTCATAATTGCCAGGTCATGGAAGAAGCCCAAGTCTCCATTGATCCACGAATGGATCAATAAACTGTGGTATATGTACACCATGGAATACTATGAAGCCCTAAAGAAAAATGAAGACTTTACCTCCTTCATGTTTACATGGATGCAACTGGAAAAT
>CAUYQV010019122.1:0-23531 GCA_963574575.1 Galagoides demidoff | reverse complement strand
GGCTCGGCGCCTGTGGCTCAATCGGCTAAGGCGCCAGCCACGTACACCTAAGGTGGCGGGTTCGAATCCCCAGCCCGGGCCTGCCAAACAACAATGATGGCTGCAACCAAAAAATGGCCGGGCGTTGTGGCGGGCGCCTGTGATCCCAGCTACTTGGGAGGCAGAGGCAGGAGACTCGCTTGAGCCCAGGAATTGGAGGTTGCTATGAGCTGTGATGCCTTGGCACTCTACCCAGGGGGATAGCTTGAGGCTCCGTCTCAAAAAAAAAAAAAAAAAAGAAAAAGAGAACCCACATCCATGGAGTTCAAATGCAGAGCAAAGGATGTAAGCCCAGGAGGGGCCTGGGAAATCACGCTCCCACGCCTTGTACTGTACATTTAGGAAAACTCATACCTAGGAGCCGAGGATTTTCCCAGTTTGGTAGTGAGTTGGGCCAGAGCTGGAGCTGGAAATCAGGCTCCAGCCTCCCTAATCTCATCTGCTCAAGTGCCCTGACCTTTTCAGAACAACCCTCCCATGCCTGCCCATTGCTTCACTCCATGATGTTATACATAATTTCAACAGCCTCTTAGTCTGCTGGTTTCTCCTAGAGATGAGGAAACCCAGAACAGGGCAGCAGAGTTCCCCAGAATGCCTCTAACCTGACCTGGGCTGGCCTGGGTGAGGCTAGTAGATGCCCCTGGGAGGACACCAGGACACTAGGACACCTGCCTGTCCAAGTCTAGGCCAGCTAACTGTGCTGTCAACCACAGCACCTGGATGGGCCCCTACCAATGGGTGAGACAGGAGAGGCCATGTGACATAATTGGAACTCCCTCCATTCTGCATTCCCATGTAAGTGAAGCAGTTAAAAGTATAGTCTCTCCCGGCTCAGCGCCTGTGGCTCAAGTGGCTAAGGCACTAGCCACATACACCCAAGGTGGCAGGTTCGAATCCAGCCTGGGCCCGCCAAACAACAATGACGGCTGCAACCAAAAAATAGCCGGGCATTGTGGTGGCTGCCTGTGGTCCCAGCTACTTGGGAGGCAGAGGCAGGAGACTCCCTTGAGCCCAGGAGTTAGAGGTTGCTGTGAGCTGTGATGCCATGGCGCTCTACCCAGGGCAACAGCTTGAGGATCTGACACAAAAAAAAAAAAAAAAAAAAAAAAAAAGTACAGTCTCTGAAACCAGAGGGCCTGGATTCAAATCTACCACATACTAGCTCTATGAGTTGAGAAAGTTAGTGTCTCTAAATATGCCTCGGTTTCCCTCTCTGTCAAGTGGGGGTGTTAACAGTAGTGCCTTCTACATAGGTAAAGATTATAAGAGTTTAAACAAGAACTGTATCTTGCCTATTGTGAGCTTCAGCTAAGTTTAATTTTGTTTTATTCATTGGGATCACTGTCACAAGTGCCAACAGGACAGAAACTAACTTCACATCCCATCTTTCTCACTGTGTGGCCTTGGACAACCACCTTCCCCTCTCAGTGCCGCAGTCTTTAAAATGAGGGGCATGAACCCCACCTCCCAGGGTCAGGGTGAGCATCAGATGTGGCCACAGCATGAAAACCAGGGAACGCTCTAAGAGGGTTTCACTCCTATAATGACCACGGGAAATCGAAATGAAAGTTTCAGCCATGAGTGGTTCACTGACCCTGGCTGCTTGCCATGGGCTTAGTTATTCCTCATTTGCGAAATTGTTCCTGGGATGATGCTTTGATAACACAAAATCCATGGCTGGTGAACTTTCTCTACCCCTGGCAGGTCACCTCGGTCCTGCCAACCTTGGGCATACGCCCTTATGTAACTGCACGGCCCTGCCCTGCCCTTTTACCCTCTCTCCTCCTTCCCCATCCCCCTCTTCTTTCAGTTTCCATTCAATGCTTCCTGCATCCCCAAACTTAGGCCATCCCTCTTCCTCTTCTCAGGATCTGGTTTTGAGGGTAGACCTTGACCTTCAACTCCCAGGTCTTTAACTGGAGATACTCAGGATTTTAATCTTTGGGGATAAGAATAGGCATTCTGAGTAGCAAAAATAGCCAAGACAAAGGCTTAAAGGATGAACAGCATTGCAGTGTTTGGGGGCCTGTCATTTGGTGGGGGTGATAAATGGCTGAATTGGGGAGTGGGCTGATGTGTGGTGAGAAGTGAGGCTGGATGGACAGGTGGGACCTCACCTCATAGTCCCCAAGAATATAGAGGGATTGAGGTTGGCAGGGGCCATGGGACAATGCCCTGATGGTCAGTGTTCTCCTTGGGGCTGGGGTCAACTCAGAGAGGCCCCAATGCAAGGTGTGGCACAAAGACCTTTCAGCAGAGGCAGGGAACAAGCAGTTATGGAGGATGCCTTCCCCTCTGTGAGCTGCAGTTCCCCAGTCTATGAAATTAGATTTCAGACTAATAATTGTCCCTACTTTGTTGTGAGCACTCACAGAGGCAATACTGGCTGACAGCTATGACATTTTCACAATGCCTGGCCTATAGCAGGAGCTCAATAAATAATAGTCCCTTCCTCTGCCCACTCCTTGCCCTCCAGGTCCAGCCCTGGGGGCAGCTGTGTGAATTCAGCCACCTTCAGTTGACCAAGCTTTACTGAAGATGTGCCTCTATCATTTTTGTTGCTAGAGACTATTATTCTTGATAATAATCAACATTTACTGACAAACTACTATGTATCCAGAATTGTGTGAACCCCTCTACACAGATGATTCCATTAACTCCCTTCCTCTACCTTACACGGTAATAATTTTGTTAAAGGACATAGTCTTGAAGAGGCTTGCCAGGCAGTGGCAGAGCCAAGATTCAAATCCTGTGAGAGGTCCTAGCTGGAGATACAGATGTGCACAGCATCTGGGACAACTGAAGGCACAGGGATGGGGGTGAGTGGTCTCAGGAAATGAGTGCAGGGGGAGAATAGTTGGGGTGCGAGCAGAGCCTGAGGAACAGTCACATATGTGTGGCCGGGGACCACGGAGGAGCAGCAAGAAAATGGAGAGGGAAGCTGATGTGACAAAAGCTTGGCTGTGGAGAGACCAGTTTATGGTTTTCTGGAGGGGAGAAAGTGGAAATGACGAGTGTACACTGCCATTCCAGAAGTTTAGCTGACGCAGGTGCCAGACCCAGGAAATGCTTGGTAAAAATTCTAGGTAGATGTGTCCGAGAAAGGGCTGAGGAGACAGTGCACAGTGAACGCACAATAGCCTGGGCTGGAGGAGGTAGACTTTGTCTTGTTCTGTTTTAACATCAGAGGTATGAAAAGAGAGGTTTTCAAACTTCCCATTGTAGCCTGCTAGCGAGATGTGAAATCAATTTATAGGGTTGTTACTATTAAGTATTGTCTGTCAAATTCTTGTTTAACACAATAGATCTGTGTCCCCAGTTGTGTGACAACATGTATTTCTTACTTTGGGCTGTCATCAAAAAAATCTGGAAACTTTTCGATAGAACTTGTTTGCTTATGGCCAGGACTGATCGATTCTAATGTTCTTTGATAGCAATCTTCCATAGGGGTATTACTCTAGAGTTCTATTTGTCCTGGGGCAGAAGGTAATAAATTGAGTACACAGCCCTTTGTACTCAATAATGTAATAACACAACCTGAATGTGATAACAAAGTTCCCTGCAGTTCATTGGCCCTTGGAGAATCTTGACATGATCAGGAGGCTTCTGGGCCAGGGACATCTTCCCTATAACAGTACTCTAGGGGTCAATAAGGCAACAAGTCAGAAGGGTTTTGTCAGCTGAACTCGCCCTGCAAATATGTTGTTATGAATAAACTCTTCTTGCCCAGATCAGCTGGCAGCAAGGACTGGCTCCGTGTCCTGTCCTGAACTCCAACTGGGGCTCTGTGTTTGCAGAGTATGGTGGTGAGACACTAACTGGTCCCTGTTGGAGAAATGACAAGGAGAAACAGGGAGGGCCTGCGTAATTGGCAAGAACTGATAGGCTAAAAGGAGAGAGGGATGGACAAAGGACAGACAGGTGAGGGAATGAGTCCACATGCATGTGTGGGGAGGGCTTGGAAGGCAAAGGACAGTTGTCATGTCTTAGGAAGAGGCCAATAGGTTTAACAGGAAGGGGACTGTGTCCCCTCCCCTCCACTGGCACATTCCCTTCCTCCCTGGGTACTCTTCACTGTGGCTCCATGCATGTGGCATCAAAACCTGTCACCTCAGCCTGCCCTCAACATTCCATGTCCCATGACTTGTTCCCCTTCCCTCTGACCCATCCTTTCCTGGCCCCTCATTCCCTGGCCCCAAGTTGTGCTGCCCCATGTGCTCCCCTCTGGTCTTTGGTCATGCTACTCCTGCCTGGACTGCCCTTAACGTTGTCACTAAGCCCACACTCCCCACCCCTCTATGCCCAACAGGGACCCTCAACACACCATCCCTAATGACACCTTGCCTGACGCTCTGGCTAGCACCTGGCCCCTTTCTGCTCTGAGTGCTCTGCACAGATTTCTAGTGGGCATCCAAAACTCTTTAGGACCTAACATATATCTACATCAGTATGCCAACTCCAACTGTGAGCTCCTGGAGCCCAGCACAAGATGCAACATGTATCAGAGGCTTAGTAGGTAAACATCTGTTGAGAGGACAGACAGAGCATAAAGACAGTAGGACACATGGATGGAAGGACAGGACAGGAGACAGGCCATACAAAGTGATAGTGGCAGTGCAGAGAGATAAAAGCAGTCCTTGAATGGGAGTCTAGATGCTTTCCCGCTAATTAGATCTGTGACCTTGGACAAGTCATTCCTAAAATGGAGGAAGCTATGGGGTGAAATGCTTGATATCTATCCCCAAAGCCCTCCTCCCCAGCTCCCATGATGACTCTCTGGTGGCAGAAACATCACATCCCATCAGAACATGCTGGTTATCTTAGCTCCAGGATATAGGGATGGGAGCAGAGGTTCCAGAGTCAGAGGAAGCCTAGAACCCAAGGTGTGGAAGGGTAGCATCTCAGGTGTTGATCTGGCCTCTTGGGAGGAAACCAACTTTGGTTTCTAGGAGACAGTTTGTTCCTGACCTCCTACCACCATCACCAAACTTGGAAATTTGGAGGCTAAGGCCTTGACAGACTTAATAGCCTCTTCACAAGCCAGAGTCTCCTGTCCAGAGAACTGACCAGAGATCAATGGCTCCAGTTCTGGGAGCCTCTCTCTCTACTGTGTCTCCCCTCCCCCTACACACCAAAAGCCAAAGTTACCTTCCAGTTTTTTTTCCTTGTGCTTTCCAAGTCTCCCACCAGCTGCCCCCCCCACACACACACACTTAGGCCCTAGAATCTGGGGGCCCTAGATTCTGGCTCGTGCCTCAGTTTCTCTATCCAGTTAATTTTGCTTGTTGTTCACTGTTTTATTGTAGTAAAATAAACATAACACAAAAATTACCATCTTAACTACTTTATGCATACAGTTCAGCACTATTAAATATATTCTAATGTCATGCAACTATCACCATTATCCATCTCCATAACTCTTTTTATCTTGTAAAACACTGTTTTATTGTGTTGTTCAAGTCCTTTATTTCTTTGCTTACCTTCTGTCTGGTTTTTCTATTCATCATTGAGAGTAGGGTATTGAAATATCCACCTATCGTTGTAGAATTGTTTATTTCTCCCTTCAGTTCTGTCAGGTTTTGCTTTGTATATTTTGATGGTCTGTTATTAGGTGCATAAATGTTTATAATTATTGTATGTTCTTGCTATAGTAAATATTTTATAAATATATAATGTCCTTGTCCTCCTTTGTCCCTTGTAACCTTTGGTTACTTTTTGCTTTTCTTTCTTTCTTCTTCTTCTTTTTTTTTTTTTTTTAAGAGACAGAGTCTCACTTTGTCACCCTTGATAGAGTGCCGTGGTGTCACAGCTCACAGCAACCTCCAGCTCTTGGGCTTAGGTGATTCTCTTGCCTCAGCCTCCCAAGTAGCAGGACTACAGGTGCCCATCACAACACCTAGCTGTTTTTTTGTTGCAGTTTGGCCGGGGCCAGGTTTGAACCTGCCACCCTCAGTATATGGGGCCAGTGCCCTGCTCAATGAGCCACCAGCGCCACCCTACTTTTTGTTTTTCAAGAGACAGGGTTTTATTCTGTCAACCATGCAGGAGTACAGTGGCACTCTCATAGCTCACTATAGCCTCAAACTCTAAGGCTCAAAGATCCTCCTACCTCAGCCTCCTGAATAATAGGACTACAGGCACATACCACCATGCCTAGCTAACTTTTTTTTTTAAGAGATGGGGTCTTTCTATGTTGCCTAGGCTGGTCTCAAAACTCCTGACCTCAAGTAATTCTCCCACTTTGGCCTCCCAGAGTGCTAAGATTGCAGCCATGAGCCACCATGCCTGGCCTATGTGTATTTTTTGTTTGTTTGTTTTGCAGTTTTTGGCCAGGGTTAGGTTTGAACCTGCCACCCCCGCTATATGAGGCTGGTGCCCTACTCCTTGAGCCATAGGCCCTGCCCCATATGTGTGTTTTAAAAAGTATTTAAAGCGAGGCTGGGTATAGTGGCTCATGCCTGTAATCTTAGCACTCTGGGAGGCTGGGGTGGGAAGACTGCTTGAGTTCGGGATTTCGAGACCAGCCTAAGCAAGAGTGAGACTTTGGATTTTGTGGTGGGTTCCTGTAGTCTCAGCTACTCAGGAGGCCGAGGCAGGAGGATCACATGAACCCAAGAGTTTGAGACTGCTGTAAGCTATGATGCTATGGCACTCTACAAAGGATGAAAAAATGAGATTCTATCTCAAAAATAAATAAAGTATCTAAAGTGAGTCTCTTGTAAACAGCATATAGCTGGATCATGTGCTTTTGCCCATTCTGCCAATGTCTTGATTAGAGAGTTTAATACATTTGCATTAAAAAAATTACTGATAAGAAAGAATTTATTTCTGTCATTTGGCTATTTGTTTTCTATATGGCTTATAGCATTTTTTGGTCCCTGATTTCTGCATTACTCTCTTCTTATGTGTTTAATTGACTTTTCAATTAGTGAAATATTTAAATTTATTTCTCTTTTTCTTTTTTCTTTCTTCTTCTTCTTTTTTAAGAGACTTATTTTGCTCAGTCTGGACTTCAACTCCTGGGCTCATGCAATCCCTCTGCCTCAGGCAATCCTCTTAACTCAGCCTCCGAATTAGTTGGAACTACAGGTGCACGCCACCATTTCTGACTCTCATTTCCCTTTTGGTATATATTCTATAGCTATTTTCTTTGTCATTTCCATGGGAGTTACATTTAACATCCCAAAATTGTAAAACTGTAATTTGAATTTATGCCACTTTAACTTCAATAACATACAAAAACTCTATTTCTTTGACAGCTCCTCATCACTTTTGGTAATCATTGTCATAAAATTGCATCTTTAAAGTGTGCTCCCAAACATAAATGAATAATTCTTTTAAGTGATCAGTCTCTGAAATTATGTAGAAAACAAAAAAGTAAAGTTATAAACCATTGCTACAATCATACCAGTTTTTACAATTGCCCATGTATTTATCTTTTTTGAGAGCTTTATTTCTTCATATGGCTTCAAGCTATTGTCTAATGTACTTTTTTGTTTTATTTTGGATTAATATAAGGATATATGGGATGAGGTTACATTGCTAGCATTTGTAAGGTAAAGTCCAAGTTGTAGAAATGTCTAGTGTCCTTTTATTTTACCCTGCAGGACTTCCTTGAGCATTTCTTGCAGGGCAGGTCTAGTAGTAATGAACTCCCTCAGCTTTTGTTTATCTTGGAATGCCTTAATATCTTCCTCATCTTTAAAGTACAGTTTTGCTGATATGGGATCCTTGATTGACAGGGGTTTTTTTGTTTGTTTGTTTTTTAGCTTTTAACACTTTGTATATATCAGTACATTGCCTTTTGGCCTCCAAACTTTCTGATGAGAAATCTACTGGTTATCATATTGAGGAGCTTCTGTATATAATGAGTCACTTTTCTCTTGCTGCATTCAAGATTCTGTATCTTTGGCTTTTGACAGTTTGATTATAATGTGTCTCAGTGTAGGTATCTTTGAGTTTGTCTTACTTGGAGTTCATTGAGCTTCTTGGAAGTTTATATTTATGTTTTTCATGTAATTTGAAGTGTTTTCAGCCATTATTATTTTAAATATTCTCTCTGCCTGCCCTTTCTTTTTCTTCTTCCTCCTCTTCCTCCTTTTATAATTCATGTTTGTTCACTTGATGGAGTTCCTTAGGCTCTATTCATGTTTCTTCAATTTTCTTCTGTTTCTCATAATTGGTAATTTTTATTGTCATATCCACAAATTTTCTGATTCTTTATTTGTCTCCCAAACATGCTTTTAAATCTCTATAGTGAATTTTTCATTTCAGTTATTATACTTTTCAGCTCCAGGATTTCTTTTTGAATTCTTTTTAGATTTTCAATCTTTTTGTTGATATTTCTCTTTTGTTCATACATCTTTTTCTTGACTTTCTCTACATCTTCTGTTAGATCTTTGAGCATCTTTAACAGAGTTGTTTTAAAGTCTTTGTCTAGTAGAACTGCCATTAGATCTTTTTCAGGGACAGTTTCTGTTGATTTCGTTTTCATTTCAAATGTATTATACAAATTGAATATTTGAATCTAGAGATATAGTAGCTATGAAAATGAGATTCTCCTCTTCCCTCATGTTTTCCAGGGAGTTTTCAAATTGTTTTTTTCTGTTATTATTATTGTTGTAGGCTATCTCTGTGCCAGAGATTAGCCTAAGGTATAAACTTAAGGTCTTCTTGGATCTTTTCTGAGTCTGCATATTTCCTTGGACATGTCTGATCACTTTCTAAATTTCCCTATATGTGCAGTTGCTTTTGCATGTCCTAGACTTTAATGTCTGGCTCATAATGGGGAAAAAAGAAGAAAAAGAAAGGGGAGAGGAGGGTATCTTCCCTTTAAATCTTCTAGAAATCATTTCAGCCAGAAGAGAAGGGTTTTGAAACAACCAGGGGGGGCTGCAAATGGCCACTTGCTTTTTTGTCTGCATCTCTTTGTTTAGAAGCAATAATCAGTAATCTGATCTCAGATCTCCAATGTTTAGGACAAAGTCCTTTTGGCCCACCTTGTCTCTCACAAGTTCTGTGCAGGTTACTCCAGGAACACACACACAACTGCCTGAGACAGGACTAGAGTAGGGATAGCTACTTTTGTGTTAAGGACTGAAATTAACCACAATTTATTGTCCAAGTCTTCCCCTGGAAGTTTCATCCCTTCAATAGATTCCAGAGTTCTAGAACAGTTACATCAGACAGATTCTGGCAGTACAATAGTTATCTAGGTGGAGAAACAGATTCCGATTCTTCCTCCTCTCTGCCATCTTCCCAGAATCTGCTTCCCTGTCCACTTTTACAAATATTTTTCATATGTTGTCAAATGAATGAATAAGTAAAATTAGTAGCCAACATTCATGAAATGCTTACTTACTATGTCCCAGACACTGTTCTACACATTCTAAATGGATTAATTAATTTAAGCTTATGATAACCTTTGAAGTAGGGACTGTCGTATCCCTCATTTTACAGATAAGAAAAGTAAGGCAGAAGGAGAGAGGTTTAAGAGCTTGCCACTCTGACACTAGGATTCAAACCCGAGGTTTGACTTCAAGGTCTGTACCTTTTCATTGTAAATGAATGGATGAACAAATGAATAATTTGTTCATAACAGAGGTATCTTCAGTATACCATGGCAGTACAGAGGAAGGGCTTCCAAAAGTAAAATTAGGGATTGGGAATCCATGAGTGGTTTCCTGGAAGAAGTGATACCTGAGCTGAATGCTGAATAATAAGTAAGAGATGAGGAGGACAAAGGGCATTTCTGTAGGAGACAAAGAGGAGCAAAGACTAAGAGATGGCAAGGATCTGCCAGAATCTGCAGGAAATCCCAGCAGCTAGGGATGCTAGAGCACCACGTCAAGAAAGGAGGCAGGAACGGAGAGATGCTTGTACTGAGGCGCAAACCAGTGCTTCCAGGCTCAAAGGAAGAGAAACTGTAGGAAATGAAAAAATGTCTTTGTGAAGGAGGTGGCAGGGTTTGGAGGACAGAGAGGATTGCAGCTGGTAGATTGGGCTGAGAAAGGCATTCCAGGCTGGGGGAAAAGCTTGGAGGTGGGAGAGTGGGAGAGAAATACTTAGAGAAGCATTTGATTTGGCAAGAGGGGAGGAGCATTCATCATGCAGGGGCTGCTGAGACACCACCAAAGCCTGTGCACAGAATTCTGCCCTGCAGAAAAATGGTTGGAGTAACATCAGTGAGCCAGTTTTAAGTCCCAACTGTGTGATCCTGGATGAGTCACTTCTGTGTCTGTTTCCAGACCCATAAAATGGAGGTGATAATCATATACCTAAGCTTGCCCAAAGGTTTAAAACCGAGAATTTGTGTGGAAAGACTTTGCCAACCCTAAGGCATCTGTCATGTTCCCCAGTCCTCATACTGACTCAGAATCACCAAAAGAGCTTTTTAAAAACACAGCCTACCACGCACCAACCCAGGCCTACAGAATCAGAGTAGGGGTTGGAGACACATTCTTTTCCTTCCCGCTCTTTATTTCTACTATTTTTCTCACTAGTCCTGATGCTCTATTAACTTTAGACCTGCCAGCTTTGACAGCTGGTAAAAAAGAAAATACAGCAAGAAAAATAGAGATCCCGGAGGCTTATGGAGATACACTGGATCTGAAGAGTTTTCTGGTTAGCGCTTGACAACTATGATAAGGAGAGAAGGTGAAAGATCTTTCTTAAACGTGAGAAATGAGCAAAGCAGCCAAAGGGTAGTGATGCTTTTTGGCCTCCATCCAAGAGTTCTTCGAGAAAAGAGATCCTCAAGCTATCACTCGCAGCTACGGTGAGCCGGCGGAGCAGGTAAGTCAATTAAAAGCACACAGCACCCTACAGCTTATAACACATTTGCATCTGCACTGACTTGTTTGATCTTCCTAATATCTCTGTGAGGTAGGGCTTCCTATTTATCCCCATTTTACAGGTAAGGAAATTGAGGCTCATGGGAGAAAATGACTTGCCCAGTGTCCACAGTTAGCTAGGAATACAGCAACAATTTGCTTCTAGGACCCTTTAGTTCCAAGGCTTTTCTGCAATACTACCGTCTGCTCTTTGTGGAGATTTTAAGATAGCAGAAAGTGCACGGGAAGCTCTCTGTTGTTCTAGCTCTGCAGGGAACATGCTATGTACCTCCAAATAGATCTGCTGCCTCTTCTGAGCCTTGCCACTATCAATCTACGGTGATTGTTGTCAGGATTAAATGATATCAATATAATGATCCTAAAAGTATCCAGCACAGTTCCTGGCATGCCACAGTAGCCAGGATGACCACAAGAAGGATGAAGAGAACAGTGAAAATGACAGTGCTTCTATACAAAGGGTGTGTTAACATCAAAAAAGGAGGGGTCAACTTAACCAGACTGAGGGTTTCCTGGGCAAGAGCACACTGGACAGAAACTGAAAGAATTTAGAGACATGACCTCCCTCACTTCCCTCCCCTCTATGTGACTAGAGCTTGGAATGTTTAAGAGGGGGTGGCCAGAACTGATACTGAAAAGGAAGGGTGAGGAAGGCATGTCACATGGGCCTTAAATACCAAGCCAAGGAGTTTGGCTTTTGCCCCTGAAAGGTTTTAAGCAATCAAGGGTTGTGATCCATTTTGCAGAATTGTAGTTTGGAAAGGTCCCTCTTGTGTGGACAGCAGACAGGAGGAGGGAGACCAGAGACAGAGAAGCACAGAGAGTGGTGGAGGTCAGTAAGAGGTTGGGGAGTGGGTGGGTAAAGCTGATGGAGATTCCCCAGCTGAGGCCCTGTGGAGAACATCTCCTAGCCCTGTGGAGAACTGAGGCCCTGGGGAGATCAAGGGAAATGAGGAATGTGCAAGTGCTCAGAAAGTGCTACTAGCTACAAAGTAAGGTGTGAAAGGTTGTTTATCACATTTATGTTAAGTAAGAGGCCCTTTAGGGAGAGTGGAGGCTCCAGCCCAGCTGGCTAGACCCTGCATACAAAGGGCAGTGGGAGTTAGCACCCTGAGTTGGGAGCTGGGGTAAATTGCTATTTCCATTTCTGGGATGCTGAGCTTGAGACTCCACAGAGAAAGAAAGCTAGACAGAGGTCACCTTAGGCCAGGGCAGGGGCTGATTCCTTAAAACACACACAAACACACACACACACACAAGGGTGGCACCTGTGGCTCAAAGGAGTAGGGCCGGAGGTGGTGGGTTCAAACCCAGCGCCGGCAAACACACACACACACACACTCCCCATAGGAGGTGAGGAGGGAGCAGGCACATAGGCTAGAGAGTTGGTGGTCCTTTCCCGGTTCCCTTCCCTGCCAAGTCTGCTGGGTTTTCTGGCCTCTAATCCATGACAAGAGACATTTTAGCAATAACAACCACACACTAGAGCTTTTTGAGAGCCAGACTAATGCTATACCTAAATTACCTAGCTTATTTCTTACAGCTGAGAACAAGACTCTCAGCTTAGATAACCTGCCTAAGGTTACCTGGAGCTGGTAAGTAGCAGGGCCGGAAACTGAACCCTGTTCATGCTTGACCCTCACCAGATGCTCATGGCAGGCAGGGAGACTTGAGGGTGGAAGGGTAGGGAACAGGAGCATTCTGACTCTTCCTGAGGGCCCCAGAAGGTGCAGAGTTGAATCCCAGCAGCCCCTTTATTGAGCTAAAATGTGAGGAAGACACTGGATACAAAGGGGCTTGTGGCATCACCATTTTGAAGACCACTGGATGAGGAGTCTGAGCTGGATGACCTGGAAGGTCTTCTAGTTTTGGAACCTGGGATTCTATCTAGGGGAAGTTGATGGGCAGAGGGGGGAGAGGGGAGCTCTCCCTGCTTTCAGACAGGTAAGACCAGGCTGCCAGCCTTGTCTCTGCACCTCCCTAACTGGAAGAGGCCATGGGTCTCAGTCCAGAAGAGTCTCTAAGGCCACACATGACTTCAAGTACAGGGAGTCCACCTGCAGGAGCACTTTGTTCTCTGGGCAGCAGATGTGGTAATGCTGGCCTGGGGTAGTGGCCTCTACTCCTGCCTCATCATCCTACTTGTCTCCCTTCTCACCTAGGCAGCTAGGCTGACACATACACACACCCAAGCAACTTATTTTTTTAATTAAAAAAAAAAGTAATATAGGAAGAAAGAGCAAAAAGACGGGGTGTAACAAGTCCCAGCCACTGCAGGAGGAAGACTGTCCAATCTCTGCAGCCACCGGCCCTTTCCAAAGTGGGTGTGAAGTTCTTGGAAGGTCCCAGGAGACCAAAGCTTCCCTCAACCCCCTCCCCTGGCCGGTCTCTCCTGCCTGAGAGCTGCCCCCATCTCAAGGTAGGCGTTGTCTAGGTGTGTAGGCAGGCCTGGAGCCACACAAAGACCTTCCCCTCCTAGGGAATACACACACCAGTTCATTTCTTCCCACAACCCTTCATTTAAAAAGTGTTTTGGATGCTTTCTTGTCTTTTTTAGTATAAAGAGGGGTGAGAGGAGATGGCCTGCTGAGGGAGGAATCGACTTAAACCGCTGCCTAAACAGCAGTTTCCCTTCTTACAACTCTAACCAGCAGACCAGGGTGTGCTCCAGAAAAGTCTGTTGACTTTCTCCCCTGCCAACTTTTGTGCCCAAGCCCGCCTGTCTCCTCTCTGTGGGTTCATCTTTCAGCCTTTTTCTTCTTCAGATTCTTGGTCTCTCTCTCTCTCTCTAACGTTTTGAAACCTCTTTGACTCTTTTAAAAAATTGTAGGGAGGTGGGGCGGAGGCGAAGAACACCAGAAGAGGAAGCCCTCTCCCACCCAATTTCTTTCTTTCTTACCAACAACTAATTCGCTTTCTACACACACACACACACACACACACACACACACACACACACACACACACACACACACACTCTCCCTCTCTCCCTCCCTCCCTCCAGCGACCTCCAGATGTTCCCGACCGTGCGGGTATCAGCCGCGGCTGCTCAGCGAGCAGGGGGAGGAGAAAGGAAGCTGGGAGAGAGGCCGACTGGAGTGAGAGGGAGCTGCGCACTTTCGAGACGCTCCCTAGGGTGGAACCCGGGCTCCGCGCGGGCTCTGCCGGCGGGCAGGGGGCGGGGCGCGCGCGTCGGGAAAGGCCGGCACTTTGGCGACACTCCCTGAGTCGGCCGGCGGCCGGCCCTTGAGACCAGCGGCCGCGGGGCAGAGGGGGAGCCCAGCGGCGGGCGGGGACCTGGGGGCGGGCCGCGCGGTGCTGAGAAAAGCGCTGGCCACAGGGCCAGCGGCCGGGCCGCCTGGGTGAGCGTGCCGAGGCGGCAGCGGTGCAGGCTTCCAGGTGGGTGCGGGTCCCGGGGCGGAGAGGGAGCCCGCACTGCGGGCGAAGGTGTCGAGCTGCCGACCCCAACCTTGCCGCCCCAGCCGGCTGGCGGGCGGGTGGCGCCGGGCACAGGGGCGGGGCTGGGTCCCGCCGAGGCCCCTCAACTTTTCCTGGAAACAGGGCGACGGCAGCAGCAGCCGGACACCGGGAGCTCGACAGGAGTGGTGAACCCGGACCTCGGGGAGAGGGATTTCCGGAGACAAAGGCTGTGCCTGGGGACCGTGGGCGAGCGCCTCTGGGGTCTTTGTGCGGACACGTGCATCTCACGTTTGTGGGTCTTTGCGGCTTTTGGTTTGAGGACGTACATCTACCTGTGCTTTTGTGTGTCCGTGGCTTTGCGTGGTTGTTTAGAGCCTGTGCCTATGTTTCGTGGGCCCGCATTTGGCTGTGGGTGCCGGTGGGCGCATCGTTGTGTGTTCGCGTACGTGATCTGTGCCTGTCGACGTGTCTGGGATGTCCGTGGAGTATGTGCGCGCCGAGAGCCAGACGCCGCCCCAACTCCTCGCTCCCCTTCTGTCCACCCGGGCCGCCGACTTGGCTCCAAACTTTTCTCCCGGTTCCTCTGGCAACAGCCCCCTTCCTCCCCCCTGCCGCCAAGGCGCGGGGCGCGGGCAGCCCTCCCTTTTCTTGTACCTCCCGAGGTCCTTGGGCCGCTAGAGGATGCGATAGGATTGGTGGGTCAGGGGATTGGCAGCGCCTGGGGACTGGCCGTGGCCAGGGCTGGGCGGAGCGTGGGGACACCTCCGCCGACCCCGGCTAAGAGGGAGGAGGAAAGTGGCTGGTCCTGAGATCTGGTGCGGGGCTGGAGAGGAGAGGACAGAAGAGGGGAGGGCGGTGGCTTTGCTCTCCTAGCGCTTCTTGGAAGGAGAGTGTGTGACCCAGAGAGAAGTGTCTACTTGGCTGAGAGACCAGCTCCAGCCTCCGACTCCATTTGCATCCAGCCCCTGGGGTAGGGAGAACAGCCCTCAGATCTGGTAGGTGAGAAAGCAACGGCTAATCCAGATCTGGGCCTGCCAGCGACGCCAACTCGAAGGACACCAAACTAGACTGCCGGGAGTGGGACCTAGCACACACTAGTTTCAAATGGGATGGCCACCGGCCCACTGCATGGCCCTGGCAAGTTGCTTAGGATCGCTAAGTGGGGATCACCCTGTCACGGATGGGGTGAGAATGCCCTTGCTGCAAGGAACGTGCGGTAGGGACAGACAGCACTGCAAGAGCAGGGCGGAGAGCGGCGCCCGCCCACACTTGGCCTGGCGAGGAGGTGACTCAGGAGCTTCTTCGATCCTTCCTTCCTAGCTTTTGGATAAGTCTAGACTTGCAGAGCTGGGGACTGACACAGGAGGGAGGGCTCGAGAGGGAGGGCTCTGAGCGGCTGGAACCTACTGGGGTTTTGAGCCTGGGTGGCAAGATGTAAAGATAAGCCTAAATACTTCCTCCTCACCTTCCCATTTTTGTTTTAAAGCTTTGCTCTGCCAGTCTAGGCTGGAATACAGTGGCACAATTATTGTTCACTGAAAAATTGAACTTCTGGCCTCCAGCGATCCTCCCACCTAAGCCTCACGAGTATCACACCAATCTTTAAGCTAGAACTTTGCCAGATGCTGCAGACTCCAGGGAGGGACACAGGGGCCACTAATCTGGTAAGGAGGCAGCCATGGGCATTCTCTTTTTCTTCAGCCTCAGTTTCCCTCCAGAATGGTCACTTTTTTTTTGAGACAGAGCCTCAAGCTGATGCCCTGGGTTGAGTGCTGTGACATCACAGCTCATAGCAACCTCCAACTCCTGGGCTCAAACGATTCTCCTGCCTCCGCCTCCCAAGTAGCTGGGACTACAGGCGCGGGCCACAAAGCCCGGCTATTTTTTGATTGCAGCCGTCATTGCTGTTTGGCGACCTGGGCTGGATTTGAACTGGCTAGCTCAGGTATATGTGGCTGGCGCCGTAGCCACTTGAGAGAATGGTTGCTATTGACAGCCCATCTAATTCCTTCCTCTTCTGGCTGGATCAGTTTGATGTTTAACAAACTCCTCCATTCTGACTTGACCAATTCCTAGACACTAATTTGCTTCAGGAAGAGAAGGCTGGAGAGTTCAGAGGGCTCCCACCTACCCTTCCTCCAACACCAGGCTGAAAGACAAAAGCTGATTAGTGAGTCAAAAGTGTAGAGAAGGGAACAGACTGACGTTCCCCCCCCCCCATCTTCTAAATGACAGATTATGGGTGAGTAGAGCCTAGATTAATTTTCTTCCTAATCATAATGTCTGATTCTAAGCGAGAGACATGCTTAAAAGTTCCATTCATCCTTCCTCAGGACAAGCCTGGTCTGGGTACTGAGGATAATTCCTGAGGTGGGCTAGGCCCCCACCAGAAACCCCCTGGCCAAAGAAACTTCTCAGAGAGAGACCTGACAGAGAAGGTTACTTCTATTCAGGGTTTTGAGATCAGTGAGTACACAGGGGAACAGGGAGTCTCCCACAGAAGGAGCAGCATGTGTAAGATCTGTGCATGGAAACAGCACAAGTATTCAGCATGGTGAATTGTCAGGTACAAAGTCTTGAGGGTGGGGAATTGGAATTGAACTTGAGGCTTGAGAGGGAAGCCAGGGGCCATATCATCAAGGCTTTGAATGCCAGGTCTAGGAGCTGGGATTTGAACTTGTACTCAGTTAAGAGCTGCTGGAAGTTTTACACAGGCATAGGAGGGTGGGATGGGTAATTCTAAGAAACCCTTCTCTGCTTGCTGGTGGGGCTAAAGCCTGGGAGGCCAATCTGGGGGCTGAGTGTTCAGCCTCTTAGAGTAGGACCTAGATTTTATTTCCATTCCATTGCTTCCTACCTCTGGGGTGTGGGACAAGTAACTTTACCTCTCTGATTCTTAGTCTATTCATCCTTGAAATGAAGGTATCAGTTCCTACTCTACTGTTCTGTTGTGAATATTACATAGAACAATGAATTACATGTGCTAATAAATGAGAAGGGGTTTGTAGTGTGTATTACACTGTGTAGACGTTTGTTGGATTTTACTGACACTAGAAGGCAGAGACAGCATCTACTCTGGCCCTAAATCTCATTTCACTCCCTGGCAAAGCCCTAACTGTCCTGTAAGGTTAGGCCAATTGTTATGCTCAGAAGGAAGCTTTCCATCCACAGCATTTCAGGCATCTGGTCTATCACCCTTCACATGGCCAGGTCTTGTGCAGGCAAGGAGCTAGGCACAGATTTGCTGATGGCCACAGACTGCAAAGTTGGTTGGTACTGTGATGGGCAGGGATCCTGTGATCCCAGGGATCATGGGAACCCAGAGGGGGAGAAACCTTTTGCTGAATGAGGGGCAGGTCACACTGGGAAAACCTCACAGAGGAGGTGGCTTTTGAATCAAATGAGTGAGTTTGCATGGTAGCCAAAGGAAAGAAGGGTATTTTTGTCATCTTTGTCAGAGGGGACTGCCCGTGCAAAGGCAGGTTGCTCTAGGAGAGTGATCAGCCTCTAGACTGGAAAGCTCTCTTTGTGGAATGAGTTTTAAAGAGGGAGTAGTGGTAGCATCCCAGTCTTCTCTTGGGAAGACTGTGTGGTAGCAGCTGGAGGCAGGGGCCAGAGTGAGGCTATTACAGCAGGCCTTCTAAACCCACTGGCTGGGTGAGGTGACTTCCCAGCTTGGGGATGAGGAAGAGGGAAGCCAGTAATCCCACCTGTCCAGGGAGAGCTGCTGATTTGACACGAAGCCCTCACTCTGTTATAGGCAACACAACTGCCTCAGCCTACTTTGGCCTCTGTACGCTTTGGTGACCTTCCCAATTCCCTAGAAGGTGGTCCTGGTCAGCACCTTGGAGCCCCATTGAGACCTAGGGTGGTGCCTTGCAAAGGAATCTAAGGCCTCTGGGGATGAATTGTAGGTTCTTCTCCATCCGCTGCCCCTGCCTTGCCTTAGGATCTGCTGGTGTCACTGCACCTTTTCTTCCCTCATCCATTAGGGAGCAGAAACCAACATTCATAAGCCAGCATGTGCCAGGTCCAGGGCTGAGTCTTCACTGTCCTCATGTAATCATCACAGTGATCTACTAGGAACAATCGAGGATTATTACCATGGAACAGATGGACATGGGGGTGAGGGCACACTCAAGCTTCATAGTGGTTGAGGGCCCATAGGATTGGAGACCATTCTGCCTCGCTACAAAACCCTTTCCTCTGTCCCATACCTCCTCTCTATGTATCCCTGCATGCTACCTCAAATTTATGGAAACTTGAGAATCTGCAGGAAGAGGACATCTTGAAAGAGGAAAATAGTATTGGGGGCCTTGCCTGTCTCCCTATAGATGATCCTCCCTTGGTGAAGTTTGCTGGGCTTCCAGGTCCCACCTACACCAGGGATCGTGTCATGGAGAAGACCAGGCTCTGAGTATCAGAATACCTGAGTCGAGTACTAGTCCTCACTGGCTGTATGGCTCTGGACAGATCATTGAACTTCTCTGGGCTTCTTTACACAGCTATAATGTAGCTATGATGCCATCTAACATGCTGATCTTGCAGGGTGACTGAACAGATTAAAGAATAGTTGGGGAAACATGGGAAGGGTTGAGAAGCATCCTTTGGGGAGGTGGCTGTATTCCCAATGTTTGCTGTATCTTCATAGCCCCTGCTCTGTGCCAGGCCCAGTGCTCAGCTCCAAGGGCATTAAAAATGAGTCTAACCTCATCCCTGCTCACAGAAGGACAGGCAGGTAAACTCATAACTACAGTCTGGCATAACCTAGTCTAAGCTGTCACTGTACATGCCTATTTGTAAGTTGAAGCAGAGTAGATTTAGAGCTCAGACATCGGGTTGAGACTTGGATCCTCTGCTACCCCACGGAATAACAGCTGTTTCCTTGTTTGCAAAATAGGGACAGTAATCCCCACAGTGAAGGATGTGGTGAGGCAGAAATGAGATACTGGTGGAAAGGTACATGGTGAGCTGATGTGTTTGTACAGATGTGCGGCATTAGCAAGTCTATTGGGAGAGCCGGCCCTCAAGGCTCTGGGAGTCTGGCCTTGAAATTCTTTCTGCCTTGCGTTTCCAGAGCTGACTAAGTGGTTGGAGGGCAGGACATTTATCAAACTTCCACCTGGGGATTTCATTGGCGTCAGCCTGAGTGAGCTCATGACTGAGGGAGCAGGGTGGGAAACAGCTCAGTGCTGGGGTGCAGCTGGTTGAGGCAAAAATCTGTCTCAGGTGGGTGCCGGGGCTCAGTGCCAGGGGCTTCCTGTTGAAGTTAGGGCAGGTAGGAGCTGGAAAAGTCTATGGGCCTGAGATGTTGTGGTACAGCACCACAGGGGCAGCAGGCAGCTGAGGCCAGAAGGCTCCGAACCGCAGCAGTGACGAGAGTGTTAGCATAGCAGTCTCAGATCTGCTGGGTGCCTGCCACAGCACCAGGATATTGGGTTGGAAAGGGACATGAAGAATCACATGGCCATTGCTTTCAGGAAGCTTAATAAATCATCGCCATCATTGGCTACCATACACGGAGCCCTAACATGTTGCAGACAGCAGAGTGCTTCGCATTCTGTCATTTAATCCTTTTGACAATGTTGAGCTCTTATTCCTGCTGAGGACAATGGGATGCAATGAGGTTGAGACTTGTCCAAGGCTAATTGGTACAAAGCAGGATTCACTCCCAGGTCTGAGGCCACTGTTGACCCTTATGTACTGGACTCACCCTTTATCTGCTTCTCCTCTATGCATGCGCTGGCCAGGCCTGGCTCTGATCCCAGGCAGGGGAAAGGGTGCAGGGCAAGAAGGCAGGGCACTGTCCCAAGCTGCGCACACCAGTCGGGAAACAGGCAGGTAAATGACTGCAGAGAATTACTTGGTATGCATCTGAAGGAGGTGCTCTGATAGCCTGTGGTATGACAGGCCAGGAGGAGGCGTGGCCCAGGAACCCAAGTGGACAGAACAGGCTTTGTTCTTTTGGTGGGACCAGGGTGGGCTGGGTGTGTGCGTGTGGTGCTGGCAGCAGTGTGAGGCCTCAGGTCCCAGGTCCTAGCCCCTGGTCTGCCATTCCTTGCCCTCACTGCCTCTCTGTGGGCCCTAGTCACCATGTTCTCCAAAGGACCTGCCTGCTCCCTAGCTCTGGAACCCTCCAAGTTTGGAGAAGAAAGCGCAGAGGCTGAGAGTGGTTCAGAGGTTGTCAAAGTAAAGGCTGTTTCCACTCTGACTACCAAGGAGAGTTCAAACCCACATGGTGGACTGAGGGCCTCCATGCCCAGAAAAATGTCATTTCTGTAGGTGTGAGCAGAACCTGAGAGGTTTTTGATGAGGAGAGTGATATGGCCAAAGCTGTTTAGAGAAGTATCTCATAGCAGGGTCTGGGGTATCGTGGGAAGACCTGCCTGGAGCCTTTTAAGACCACACCATTAGGCTCTGCGCCTGTGGCTCAAGTGGCTAAGATGCCAGCCATGTACACCCAAGGTGGCGGGTTCGAATCCAGCCAGGCCCACCAAACAACAATGACGGCTGCAACCAAAAAATAGCCGGGTGTTTTGGTGGGCACCTGTGGTCCCAGCTACTTGGGAGGCTGAGGTAGGAGACTTGCTTGAGCCCAGGAGTTGGAGGTTGCTGTGAGCTATGATGCCATGGCACTCTACCCAGGGGGGCAGCTTGAGGCGCTGTCTCAAAAAAAAAAAAACAAAAAAAAAACCACACCATTTATTCTTTTGTCCTTACATTCCATCAGCAAACATTCCTCAGTGTCACTGTGGTCCTTGCCCTGTGGGCCCGAAGGTACATAACTCATGGTATCCCAAACTATGGGTGGATGTAGTTTCTAAGCCCTTGTCTTCCTGTCCTTGTGTTCTGTAACCTGGTTGATCATTGGATCTCTTCTGTCTGGTCATGGTTTGGAAAAAAGTGATGAATCTTGGCTCAAAGATCCCTCTTCTCCCTCAGCCTTCCTTAGTGGCCATCGGTCTTCCTTTCCCTTTTTCCCAAGAGTAGAGCATAGGTCCCAGAGGCTCAAAGAATTAAAACTGCAAAGGCCACACAGACTAAAGACTAAAGTCCCACTCTCCTGAGTGCAAAGTTGGTGTTCTTGTAGTGAGTTGGTCTTTTGTTCCCATTGCTGATCTGTAAGGCCCAGAGGACAGGGGACCTGGTATCCATCTTATCACCCCCAACATTCCCTCATGTGCCTTAGCCCAGTGCTTTGTATATACCTAGTAGAGGTTTAGTAAGAGCTTTTACTAAATTTTAAAATCCTGAAAATCTAGAGTTGGGTTATCTAAACTAAACCTCCTTAATTGTGAAGTTGGAGAAAGTGAGGCTCAGAGAGAGGAAAGGACTTGTCCAGAGATGGGTACAGTCCACGGCAGAGCAAGGAGAGACTATGACCCAGAGCTCCTGACTGCTCCCCCAGGACTTGTCTTGTCACTGTGCCCTGCCACCTCCCTGCCAGTGCTGTGTGTGGAGTGTAGTAAAGGAGGTGGTGAGTGGCCCTTGCGTTCCCTATCTGGGAGAACCACCTGCTGCTCTGTATGGGGCATCTCACACGGTGCTCATGCAGACTTTAATCCTCAGAGCAACTCCTTGAGGATGGGGTTGTCTTCTCCGTTTTAATTCACCCATATCTTCCCAGAGCTACACAGTTCACCAGGTGACCCTTCTCTGATCCTCACTTCCTCTACTCTGAAGTGGGTATGAGGCTCCTGGCCTCAGAGACTGAACGAGAGAAAATGTGTCCAGAACTAGCACAATAGCGAGGCCTGGCTCTGTCACTGTCGGCGCTTTCCACTGTGAAGGCCGCACCCTACACTCAGGCCTGGTACCAAGCAGGGGCCCCAGAAGAGGTGTCCACCTTTAAAACTGAGCAGGGATTCTGGTCCAGTGCCCCGGGGAAGGGCATTACATGCAATTATCCAGCTGGGTCCCCACCTACATTCGCCCCCTGAACACTAGTTGCTACCAACACTGCCTCCGCTCCAGATCTGGGGGCTACCCGGGGAAAGCCACCCTGCATGTGTGCACAGCTCCTCACAGTTGGCAGTGCATTTCAGTGAGGGCTAATCAATTAAGTGAGGAGGGCCAGGCAGAAATTGCCACCCGTGGTGCAAGGGACAAGGCTGAGGCCTAGAGAGGGGCAGTGAGAGGCCCCCTCTGGCAGAACAGCATTTGAGCTGGACTTGGACTGCCGGTTACATAAGCAGAGCTTGCGAGAGGCATTGGCATTTCACAGACCCCTTGTATAATCACCTCTGGGAACCAAAGGGTAATTTCGGTGCCTTTGTGGTGTTTGTTTAAACCCCAGGAAGGGTGGGTAAAAGCAGATCAGCTTAGCAGGGGAGGTGGGGCCTTTGGTGGTAATGAACCCTGTGGTGAGGAGCTCACCCGGGGGAACAAAGGGGGCCTGAAGCAACTTAATAGTTTCCTTTTGGTTCCAGACATTGGAACACTCTGTCCTGCCTCAGCTGGGACCAAGCCCAGGATGCACCTGGGCCCGGTTTAATCCTCAAATTGGCCTCTACAAAAGAAAGGGATGGGAGAGGAGGGGCCCACATGGGGAGAGAAGGGGAAAAGAGCCCCACTTCTCCCTGTCCCCTGGCAGAGCCAGAGTACAGATCAAGTGACTAGTTCTTTAAAGTTTCATGTGGGGCTGGTAATGCTATCCTGCTGCTCCCTACCCCCCACCCCACCCCTCTCCAGAAAGTGGCAGCTCCCTAGCCCACCCCACCTACCCTGAAGGCCAGTGGGAGGAATGAACAGGAGGGCAGGGGCACAGAGCACTCTATTTTGTCCATTTTGAAGCCCCTACTGCTCAGCCTTTTCGTCTTCATGCTGGTGCCACTGAGCATCACTGTCCCAGGAAGTACTACATATAGCAGATGTGGACTCAGGTTTTTAGTCCAACAGAGTTGTGGTTGGCTGTGACCTTTAGATGTAACAACATAGACATGGTACCTGGCATTTCTGGCAGCTACCATTGTAATTGTACAGAGATGGAAACTGAGGTTGAGGAAGAGGGAAGTGGCTTGTGTCACTGCATGTGACAGTGAGAAAAGCCCCTCTTGCACCCTGCCCCTCCACAGCCACCCTACCAGGTCTGCTGGAGGGAACAGATGTGAACAGAGCAATTGGAATTGAGTAGACCTGAGTTCTAATCCTGGCCTGCTTTTTACTAGTTTGGGATAAGGCCCTTTTCCTCTCTGAGCCTCTGTTCTTCATCTGTATAATGGG
>CAUYQV010019121.1:0-22260 GCA_963574575.1 Galagoides demidoff | reverse complement strand
GGATATAATTTCTTCTATAACCTGGGATTATGGAAAATTTCCTAATTATAACTCAAAATTCAAAAGAAATATGGCAAAAAAGAAAAATTTAAACGATCATTTCAAAGATGCCAAAAACACTTTTAATAAGTTTAAACCTCTATTCATGACCAAAACTTCTAGCAAACTCAGAAGAGTGTCTCGATTTAGGTTTGTCTGATGCATCCTTATGATTTGACTGAGTTATGATTTTATCAAGAGTAGCAGAGAAGTGATGTGCACTTCTCATATCAGGCTACATGGTGTTCATATGTCTTATTACGAGTGATGTTAACTGTGATCATTTAGTTACGGTGGTGTCTACTAGGCTTCTCTTCTATAAAGTAATAGTTTCCCCTTTATAATTAATAAATGTACGGGGGATACTTTGAGACTGTGCAAATTTTCTGTTTCTCTTCAAACTTTCTCCCACTGACATTAGCATCCATTGGTGGATCATGCCTACAATAATTACTATTGTGATATTAGCCTAGTGGTGAATTTGCATTCCCTCTCTTTTTCTTTATGAGATTTTACTGCAAGGAAAAGTTGTCCCTTCTTTTCTATTTATTTATATTAGCATGGGTTCATGGATTTTTTTTTTATTTTACATATTATAATCCAGTACTATCATTATTAATTTTGTTGCTCCTTGAGGCTGGTTTCTGTGTCTTTTGAACATGCTTTCAGCCTTCTGGAACTATAATATGCTCCAGGCTTATCTTACGTTTTCCTGACTCAGCCCAGGAATCAACCACTTCCTCCAAGGAGACCCAGTTCCTTTTAATAAAGTACTTAATTTTTATACTTTTTTGTCTTGTAGATGAAGGTATTATTACTGCTTATCTTTAATGTAAAAATCCCTTGTATTTACATGTGATTTGAATATTGAAAAATGCTTTTTTTTTTTTTAACACATGGGACAATAGTTTTGAAAGTAAGAAAAGCAGAACATAAAACTTCTTTGTAAGATAAACATGGATTACCTACAAAATTAGCCTGGTACTTTTTATTAGAGATGGTAATTAGAAACCAAAATCTGGACACTAGGTATGCTTACTACTGCTAGTGTTTCTTTGCTCCCAGGCCCTCTTAGCAGAGAGAGCTAGAAAATACTATGTATACTATACTCATGATGTGCATGTGTGTGCACACACTTAATTATTTTATTTTTGCATCTATAAATGTACATCTTCAAGTAGAAGCTAAAAACCATGAGTTCACACAAGGACCTGTGATTTCAGTCCAACATTTCAGGGTTTCCCCTTCCATAATTCTAATTTCTTTGTTTAATCCTCGTATACACACAAAGTAGTTTCAGAATTGACAACCTACATGCTGTGAGAAACAGATTCACTAACTTGAGTACAGTACTTTTTGCCCTTAGCCTCATAATATCAAATCAAAATACTCAGGTTTGTGCTTTTCTTTCCCACTCCCTTTCATGTGGTCATGTCATCAATTTACAGTAGAGTTAGACTCATCTGTTACATTTTGTATTCCATTGTGGGTTTCTCCATATCCTGATTTGATTTATCTATGTATATTAGGAGAGGGGGGTATGCAAAACATTACTATGGTTCTAGGAATCAAAGCAATACACAAGGGAGTTCTCAGAAAAGGGTTGTTCCCTCCACATCCCTATTATCTCGTTTCCATCTCCCCTCTTCTTCCCACCCCTTTACCATTAGCTTCCTATAGGCAGCCAATCTCTTCAGGTTCTGATTTATCCTTCTTTAATTTCTCTTGTACAAATGAACAGACACACATATATTTTCTTATATTCTTTCCTTCTTAGCTGAAGGGAAGCCTACCATAATATTATCCTGTATTTTCCTTTTTCATTTAACAGCATATACTACTCAATATGTTTTAAAGTTGAGCTCTCATATGCAATTAGACTAGAGATTCTGAAAATGAGAGAAGATATAATACATGATGACAGTGGCAAACCACTGTGGAAACAGGAAGGAATAATCATAGTATTCCCTGTATACAATCAATTCCAAGAAATATTTTTCAAGCATGCACTATGTTCCAGCAACTGATAACAAGTTTCAACAACAGATAAGCCCACCTTTCAACCTTAAGGAATTTATAGTCTAAAATGGAAAGCTGAGGGGAAAAGGGCAACTTTGGTACATCGGGGTAAGTTTATGACAGGGGTAAGGTACATAGGTATCTAGGAGAAACACAAAACTGTGATAAGGTGAGTAGGAGGAAGGAAGTGGGAATGTTAGCAAGAGCTTCTAGAAGAGATGCTGAGAATGAAGCCAATTAGGAACCGGCCAGAGAAAAGAGGTTACGTAGGAAGAGGCAGGAGCTCGAGAGCTTGAGAGAGGAAGACATGTACAAATGCTTAATTCAGCTTGTTTATGTCGTGGAGTAGCATGGGGAGTGGTGAAAGACAAGGCTAGGGAAAAAAGCGAAGATGAGATCACAAGGTTCTGAAGGTCTGTTACTATTGGACTTAATCCTAGAGACAGTGGGAGTCAATGAAGTAAGATTTTAAGTCAAGGAGAGAAGGAGGTTCTTTCTACTTGTAGAAAAAGTATTGAAGAATCAAGACTAGAAGAAGAGAGAACAGCCTGCCACAACAAACCAAATGTAACAGTGGTGGCGGCCTAGGCAATGCTGGTAGCTCTGGGGACAGAGAGAAACATTTCAAGACAAGAGATTTTATGTGTCAATTTGATTCTTGCTTGAGTACTAAATAGGTGCCAGTACTAATCTGGAGATATGAAATACAAAAAGGAGGCTTGGGGTAGGGTGGGATGTGGAAAATGAAGGCTTTAGTTCCTAAAATGTTGAGCTTAAGTTTCTAATGTCACATGTAAATGGAAAAGGTCAATAAGTAATTGGATATGTGGATCTAGAGCCTGGGAGAGAAAGGTATGGCAGGGATTTGAATTTAAAAGTCATTAGCATGCAGAAAGTGACTAACAACAGAAATTAAAATCACCTAGTAAGTCAGAAAAGAGCCCAGAAGAGAATTTTAAGGATATCAACTTTTCAGAATAAGCAGAAAAGGGCAGGTCACAAAAAAGGCTGAGACACAACTACAACAGGGACTTTACCTAACAAATGCAAACACTGTAAATCATTTGTACCCTGGGAATGGTTAGTAGCATCAAAGGCTGCTGAGAGGTTAAGAAAAATAACAATATAGACGATTTCAGAAAAGCCTAACTGTGAAAGTGGGAAGGCAACAGAAGGCAGTGGCAACAGCTATTGCAGGTCCTGGGATCCAGTGCAATATATGGAAATTAAGGAAAGGAGAGATTCAGCTGACATTGAATGCTATTCGGAAAGTAATGAATGTATTTAAATTTTCAGGTCAAATAATGAGTGAGCACCATTCCATCAGACCATTCAGTAAAGAAAAAGTGTAAAGACAGGACCTCAGGTAGGCTCACCCTAAGTATTTAACAGAGAACAACTGGATCTGATTTAGGGGCTCCTTAAGTAATGCACATCTAACTAAACCTATGATATCAGGCTTCTTCTCTGAAGGCGGACAGAACCTAAGTACCATTCCTGTGTCCTTTTCCTTTTCTTGGCCTCCTTGTTCCACTGAACCACCACTGGGCAGGAACAACCTGGGGATGTTTAGTTCCTCATTATACAGTTAAATTATAGCTGTTTATACTCTTAACACAAAAGATCTAATATTTGTTCTTACAATTTTCTTTGGAAAAATGTCTCTCTAATTTGTCAAATGTACATTCTTCCTCAATTAAATTTAAGCCAATGTAGAATCTTTGAAAATTTGGTCTTTATATTAATAACATATGTATTTTATAACTTTTTTGGCAAAAGTACACTGTATACATACAGTACTGACTCACTAATTCACCTTGTTAAAAAATAAAAAGATAACACTCTGATAATAACCAGAGCTATAAAAATAGAACATAAATGTTTAAATTTGAAAGGCACTAATTCTTTTATCTTTACCTTTCAATCATAGATAGTACTTTGAAACAAACAGAGCAATAATTCCTCTTCAATTTTTAGGTCAGAAAGTCTTTATTACAATTTTTTGATTCTCTTCATTAAATGGGAATTTTAAGACTGATGATACTATAAATATTTACTGTCTTGCAGGAAATAACTTACCATGAGAATTTTTTAAAATACGTATCTAATCTACACATTTATATTATAGATATATAATACCTATATTATGCATTATATATTATGTATATATTTTGACTGTATATTACAATGTAAGATCTTCTAAACTTATGAAGTGCAAACCTCATTTTTTAAAAAGCATTACTGCTTGTCTGCAGCATTTCTTGATCCCCAACCTAACATTATGCCAACATCTTAACAGTAATGAGAACCAATGTTTCCCATCAGTATTTATCAATATTATGTCTATAAATAAGTGAATGTGTGAAGTGTAGAGTGGAGTCTGTGACCCATGAGGCAGAAATCAACAGAATCTGTCTAATGGAAACAAACCTAAATAGACATATGGAGATAAAACCGGTCCAGATGTTATCTGCAGACCACACTCCTTGTGGTTTTTCTTCCCGATAGTAAATAAGTGATTCAAATCAGATCCTGGGACACAGTCTCTTCCACTTTTCACCTTGTACCTCTATAAATAAATTCTCTGTAACTGCTGTCTAAGAGGTGTCTTGATTTATTTATAGCTATATTTTAGGGTAATACTTACAGCAGATACCTCATCTGGGGAGCTGATAGCCTCTGTGTGTTGTATTGATCTGGGCTGGGCTTTCAACCGTACGTGGATATTACACAAGTCTCCAAGTCAGACCCCAGGTATTAAAACTTAAGTGTGACATGCATGTGTTTCTCCTTCACTGGCAAGAGAATACCCACAACCTGGAAGTTCTGAATTAAATATAGAATTTAAAACAGTGTCTGCTATCTTCATGCACCATGAAAAAAAAAAAAAGGAAAGAAAGGAGATGAGAAATAACAAAAGAAATAAACATCATTTTGTTGACTATAACAGACTTTATGAGGACAAAGTGCATTTTTTGCCAGCTCACAGATGTTATAGCTGGTACGCAATTACCACCTTATTTCTCTCTAAGTCATATTTTCCTGAAACTCTACTGGGCAACTTATATGACATGATCAGGCTTCCTTATACCAAGGAGGCAACATAGCAATGGCTCAGAAATGAGGGTTCAGCTGGGTGCAGTGGCTCATGCCTATAATGCACTGTGGGAGGCTAAGAAGGGAGAATTGCTTGAGCTCAGGAGTTCGGGACTTGCGTGAGAGTGAGGCCCCCGAATCCTGAAAAAAAAAAAAAAATGGAATCCTTGTGGCTTCCAGAGGCTGAGGCAGCAGGATGCCCACAGCCTGAGCAATGAGCTATGATGCATTTCACTCTGCTCAGGGGGTTAGGGTAGGACTATATCAACAACACACACACACACACACACACCCAAAAAAAAAATAGAAAAAGAAATGAAGGTTCAAGGTCAGAAAGTCTAGAAAGTAGGACAAGTCAGTAAAAAAGAGATGGTTCTACATGGAAACATGTCAAACACTGTAGGAAGGGCAGAGGACAATTGGAATTTACTGAGTACCTCGTACTCATGTACCAGACACCAGGTCAAGGTATTTCATATCTGTTATCTTTTGTGATATTTCAGTACTCTTCTGAAGCAGACATATTTAGAAATGGCACTGAAGCAAATGATATAAAATTATTAGGTAGAATCTAAATTTAAATAGGCTCACCTTATCCCAACCATTAGGCTATCTGTGCTCCGCCATGCGTTCTTGTGCACAGTGCTAGGCAGATGTTTCCTTTTGATGTTATATCTACACAGTTCTACAGCCAGGGATTCTTAAGTGTTAGTTCCAAAAAATTAGTACAAATCATTCTTTACCTCAAAAAGAGAGATTATCTCCCAGGAATGATTTCAGTTTTGGGAGAAACAGGCTGGATCTGCTTTCAATCTCAAATGCCTAGTAAGGCAACACAGAAATATTTGTGAGATTGTTATTCTCATCACAGAAGGAGCACACATTACATTTTCACCTCTTTTCCAGAAGAAATTGATCAGGGCTTTAAAGTAACAGCCAAGAATTTCTTTATGTAATCTTCCATGGCAGTTTTAGAACATCTGACGCAAAAAGGAATAAATCACTTTCCATTATAATAATCATAATAAAACAAAAAGTCATTGGAATTGAGTACTTCCCATGCGCTATGTCCTGGGCTTCAGTGTCTTCTATATATTACTCCAATGAGTTCTCACAACACTACTATGGTCTCAGATGAGGAGATTGAGACCCAGAGAGTTAAGTTACTTGCTCAAAATCACATGGCATCTTCAGTAGTAGGCTAGATTACAAATATCCAGGTCAGCTCACAGTGATGTATCATTCCCCTAAACACATGCCAGAGGAATTATAAGTGAAAATTATAAATATGATGATTGGCGGGGCTACAGATGAATAGTGTAGGAATAAATCTCTAGAAGGTAAGGTACACTGTAATGTAACCAAGAAGCAAATAAAAAAGATCTCTCTTTCTCATTTGCCAATAAAACAAAGAGGGAGAGGAGAGAGCTTGAAAGAAGACAATCTTCATCTTTAAAGTGAGATTTAGCAACATAAAGAAATATATTTTTTTAAATTGATGAATTCCAGGCAAGATTTTTAAAAAATCTTTCACAGCTAAAATGAATAAAGCATAAGTTCCAGTAAGTATTTGGTCTTATTGGCAGCACATACGGAGATCTGAAGTTTTAAGCTAGCTGCTTTTTCAGACACTCCACTCATGCAGTGAGGCCCACTGTAAACATTGTTCAAAGAAGCTCTCGCTTTGCATCTCATGACTGTGCTTTAGCACAGAATGCAAATTGGCACAGATGTTATGCTGCACTCCTACTCAGACATTCCTTCCCTTCACCATCACTTACAGTACACATTGTGGCTAAACTGACCCACACATGTAACTCAATAGGCATAGAGGATCGAGTTATTCACATGAGAATCAATTTTACACTAAACTAGAACGAAAAATTGCTTTTAAAGTGCTAGAAAAGAGGCCAAAAAATACACACCATTTCTTTGGTGGCAAAAGCACCACACTGTCTCCAGGCCAAGACAGAGGGTAGTTGTTATCATGAGCCATAAAAAAAGTTATCAAATTTAATTATCTAATCAAATATCTTGATTTCAGATCAGAGTGACATCAGAAGTGGCTCAAATAGAGCAGTTGCTTCAGCGTAGACACTGCCTCCTATGATTGTGAGAACTGCAATTTTTTTTTAAAAAGCAGTCTCATAAAATGATGGCCATAGTGTGACAATAAATTAAAATTAATCAACTGTTACTAATTCTAACAACGTACCCATTTCCAGATCTCAGGTTCCAATAGTCTTGACCTTAGTTTACAGCTACAGTGAAATGCATAGTTATCTTAAAAACTGGGAGCTTAATCTAGTCTTGGCCTTTGGCTAAAATCAAGTGTAAAACTGGGAGCCTAAATTTGATATATTCTTATAAATTATTCTTATAAATTATTACCTGAACTCACCATTTAGACACTAGAAATGACTCAACACAGTATTTCTGACTTACACTCCTGAGGTCTCAAGACCACATGTGGCCCTTTAGATCCTCAAGTCCAGCCCCTTGACCGAATCTAAACTTCACAGATCAAATCCTTTTATTAAAAAGATTTGTTCTGTAAAATTTAGATTCAGTCAAAAGGCCACAAGTGGCCCCAAAGCCGCAGGTTCCCCACTCCTGCTAGGCCAAAGCAATATAAATTTCAAAAATATACTCTAAAATGATAATTATACTTAATTCATACTCTCCATTGCATCAATAATATGTTATCAAAATGGGAACATTTTAGTTTTGTAAAAAAAAAAAATAATACAAATGGTCTGGTCTCCTTTCTCTTTTTTATGGCTCCTATAAGTACATTTCTAAGATGTTTCAAGTTTAGTTTAGGACTCAGAGCTATACATACAATAGGGCACCTATCTGACTTAATGGAAGCTAATTAATTTAAATTAGGGGAAGATGGAATTCTGTCTTCTCTGTAGATTGAAACTTGGCCAAATGGTGCTTTTCTAGGGAAGTGAGAGAAAGGAATATATTTCATTTGCTTTTGAATAGCTATTGTTAATTTTGAATAGTCCTAGGTAACAGCCTGGACATTTAAAAAGAAATTTCTCCTTAAGGAATTCTGTGGAAGTGATTATTGAACGCTTGCTATCATCCTGTTGTATATACTAAGAAGACTTTATAGTTAGTCCACCAGCTAGCACAGCAATTTCTTCTTTTGATTTTCAGTGGTAAATCTTTGGGTCAATTAACGTTCTTTGGAATGTATATGATACTTTTACAGGGAAGACAGAGTCTGATTAATATAATCTTTAGTTAATAGAAGAAAACATACTATTACTTAATATGCCAATTTCAATGGCAACTCTATAGTCCAGGATAGTACCTGAAAGGTCAGAGTGCATGGAATTGTTAAGGAGTCAAATTAATAAAGCTTATTTGATTCAACAAAGACAACTGCTGATAAAATGTCTATGAACTATCTTTGAATCAATAATATAGGCTACATACCATCAGTGAAAAATACTGCTGTACTTATATTACACATTCAAGTCAGGAATTTTAAGCTGATTTATTTTTTAATTTTACTAAGAAATCTTACCATGATTTTCCTGTTAGAGCATCACAAATTAAAGAATTTTTTTTCTTCTCTGTCCTTGATCACATTCCTCCTGCTCTTCTCCCTCTTCTCTCTCTGCAATGGTTTTACTTTGTTTACTCCTCATTTGTATTTATCGTTATCTTCTCAGTATTTTATAGGTGGTGTGCACAGGTATATTTTGATTTTCCAGCTTATCTTCCTCCTTATAGTGTTCCCTACCTCAGAGTCCCAAAAGATCAGTGTTCCAAGAGCTGGGAATCTGTAGTTTCTGTCAACTCAGGCAGCTACTGACTCTAGGATCTGGGAAAGGCAAGAGGAAGAGAATATTGTTCTGTTTCCTTCTCCCTCCATCCTCTGAGCTATCTTGGCAAGGTAGGACTCAAAAATACTGTTGTCCTAGCTGCATTAAACTTATGCATAAAAGAAGCAAAAAATAAGATAAGAAAAACATTTCACCCTTAAGCATGAAAAACAAGGACCAGAGTGGGAGAAGAGGGAACAATATTGGACAATGGTAGTCGTTCACTTAGAGAAAGGATTTCACAACTCTAAAGCACTTTGCAATGGTGTTCATCAGTTCTTCTTCAGTGTGTTAGGTGGTTTACTAAAATCATATGGATTTTAGATTGAAAAAATGAACTTCAAGGTCAAATGAAAGAACTATATGTATAGTCTAATACTTGCTGTAATAAGAGCAAAGAAAGTGTTAAAAGGAAAAGTCTCCAAGAAATAGCATAAAGAGAAAAAGCTAAAAACTGGGTCCTTTTAGCACTAGAGAGGAAAAGCTGTCTGGAGGAAGTCAGACATCTTCAGTTACAAACAGGAGTGGGCAGGTGCTAGTGAGTATTTGTTTTTTATTTCCACTGACGCCAGGACAAAAGGACATGAGTTTAAATTGCAATAGGAGGGATTCAAGTTAAACATTAAGGGAAAAAAACCTTCCTGATGAGAAGGCTGCTGAGATAATGGAGCTCATAATTGAGAGGGCTGTGGAAGCCTATCCCCAGAGATCCTTGAGAATAAACATCCATCTTTCTCAGGTGGTTTTAGATACAGAAGGGCCTGGAGTTTTAGAATGGAGACTTTTAGATTTATCTTCCAGTCCTAAAATACTATAGCTGTATTTAATGAGTCAGACTATTTCCTTGGCACATCTACTGAAGTGACAATGAACAGAGGAAGGGGAAGCCAGTGGCAGCACTATCTTATTTTAACCTTGCTTGGATAAAAGCAATTCTCAGAGCACCTGTACCAAAGCCTATACCCAGGGATGGCCACTCTAATACTATCAATAAATGCATCTTGTGAGGATTTCACAGACTTACAAGTCTGGACCATGTTCCTTCATTTAAAAAATGGATTGTAAGAATGTCTTCATTTAGAAAGAGAAGCAATCAAATTATATATAATAAGGAGATTTTATAAGTCTTAGGCCGGTTTCAAACTCCTAGTCACAAGTAATCCTCCTGTCTTGGCCTTCCAAAGCACTGAGATTACAGATGTGAGACAACAGACCTAGGCAAAAATTCATTAATTTTATAAATCTTTATTGAGTCTGCTCTTTGTTCATACTAGAGCCTAGTTATACCAGGAGCATACCCAGGAAGACTGAAGTAAGTTTGATTATCTCATCCCTACCCAGAACAACGCAGTATGATTCTAGACTGGTTTAGAGAAAAACCAGTTGTTTTTCTTAACATCGAGGCCAAGATGTACACTCTTTGTCTGGCACCGAGGGTCTACCATGTGCAGACTCTATGCTAAGTGCTACAGGTACCAAAGGTACAAAACACAGCCCCTATCCTCAAGAAGTCACAGCAGGATTGGTTTAGAAGAAATAGATTTCTGTGGTACAATGCAGTCCTAGATACAGTATGCTAGGCAAACTGATAAGGAGGGGTGTTGCGAGTTGGGGAGAGGGAGGAGTGGTCTACAACATACTCGATTTATGAAGGACTACAGGAGTCACCTCGCTGGAGTAAGCAGAAAAGCAACTTGCCTGAGGACTAGGAAGATCTGAGGAAAGAAAGAACATACTTTCTTCTGGGAGCTGCAGATAGGTGAGAATGATAACAGCATAAATTGCTGGTGACAAGTGACAGTGAAGGGGCTAGAGACACAGAAGCCAGATTATGAAGAAACTCACGACTCATGTCAGATTATTAGGAGTGTTTTGTAAGGGCACTGAGGAACTTCCAGCTCTGGAGACAGACCACACGTGTCTATATGGGTTGCACCAGGTAAGTAAACTCAGCCAGCAGCATATTTGGCTGAGATTTCTCAGTACCTGGATAGTGGTTAGGTCAGGTGACCATAAAAGTAATTACCAGGCTTTTAAGTCTCATATACCCAAGTCATGATCATATTTTTATTAGATTAGGCTACTATCTAAAATTTCAGCCAGGCAAGCCCACTGGTTTATTCTGTTTCTAGACTTGACAACTAAACAAGAGGTCATAATCCTGAGGACTGTTATTAGCATATATTTCTTAAAGAAAAAAAATTATGGTTGGCTAACTCCATTCCTGAAGGGAAAATCATATCACTTGTACCCTCCCCAAACCAGGAATTAAAAAATAAAATGCCAAGAGTTACAGATTTACTTTATTATCATCAAATATCCTGTGGTTTCAGAGGGATCATCACAGTGCTTTACCCATCAACTGTGCAGTGTTTATTCCTGGGCTCCTACAGACACAAAAATGTTTAGGAAATCAACTACAAAGATAAGTGTGGCCATTGGGGACAATTCTCTTGCTGACAATCATTTTCACCAAAAGGAGGGAGCAGCATTATGAATCATCTGTGACCACTTATGCTTAAGTTGAATACATTAAAATTTAATGGTTTTGACACAAGAAGCCAGTTATTGGCCTGCACATCAAGGAACTAATGTGTTGGGCCTAATTGTACTTAGATAAAGTAAGTCAGCAGTGCATGGCAGCCAACTATATTTTGCTATAAAATGAAAATTATGAATCTCTAATCACAAGAGAGGATTTTTAAAAAATTCATTATTCATGATTTCATTCTCTTTAAATTATTCATTTTCTCAAATGTTATGGATACACATTCAAGTGATAAATGCTTGAGAAGTGAGTGGTCACTGGCCTTTAAATGTAATAAAATACTTTTCAACGTGCTTCTGGCTTCTGTGTATAATTATTCTGGATTATGAATGTAGGTTGGCCATTCAAGGTTAGGACTGTCACCTTTCATTCAGTCTAAAAGATAAAAGGTTCATAAAAAATGGCCCTGTTTCAAGAATTTTCATTTTTAACAAAAACTTTTGTAATAAGGCTTCCCCTATGATGTGGCCCCTGCCCACCTTACCAACGCCATCCCGTGTCATTCTCCCCAATTTCGCTGGCCTCCTTTCCTACCTCCATTGAATCCTTTGCACGACCAGTTCCTTCCCTAGAATGTCTAGCCTTCCCCCTCACTCTCACTCCCAATCCCACCAAGTGCATCTTATACTGATGGCTCCTTCCCATCTTTCCAGTCTCATCTCACACATCCCTCCTCTGTAAGGCTTCCTTAAGTATTGACCTCCTCCTTGCCCATTTACTCTTTAACACCCCACAGTGATATTGCCTTCATCTTACTTAACACAGTCTGTAATTACCTTTTTTGTTGTTGTTTGTATACTGTTTTCCTTCTTCACTAGGGTGGATGCTTTATTAGGGCAGAATCTTTATTTTTGTTCCCCATTGTATAGTGAGGCTCTAGTATGCTGGATAAAGATTCATAAAATCAATGCATTTTTGCCTGTCTCTGGTGGCTCACACCTATAATCCTAGCAATTTGAGAGGGCAAGGGAGAAGGATTACTTGAGACACGGAGTTTGAGACCAGCCTGAGCAACATAGTGAGACACCATTTTTACAAAAAAAATTTATTTGAAAGTTAGTGAGGCACCGGTAGTCCCAGCTACTCAGGAGGCTGAGACAGGAGGATCATTTGAACCCAGGAGTTGGATGACTATGCCACTGTACTCAAGCCCAGGCAAGAGACACTCTGTCTTAAAAAAAAATGGATTTTTAATTCCAAGAGATAATGATTAAAGTACGAATATACAGAGGGTGCACAAGTCACATTTGACTTCTGCAATTATAAGAGATGCTCATCTGTAAACTTTTATTTATCTTTTGTTATTGGTATACATTGGCCATCACAATTTTAAGACAGTTTTTCCTTTCTTAAAATGCATATACTTTTTTTAGTACTCTGTGTATACAAGGTCTGACAATTAAGTTTGAGAGCTTATCCTAGAAAAAGTGCTATGTGTCTCATTGCTGAATATCCTGATGGTCACCTTTGAAGTACTCCCTTTGGGAAGCCATGCACTGACACCAGGGCCTACTCCACCATCCAAAGCAATTTTGGAACTATTTTTTCTGGAATGGCCATCAGAGTTATTGTCATATTACCCTTGATGTCCTGAATGTTATCAAAATGTCTTCCTTTCAATATTCCCTCTATCTTCAAGTAAACAAAAAAGTCATTGAATCCAGATCAGGTAAGCAGGGAGGGTTTTCCAATACAGTTATTTTTTTACTGGCTAAAAACTCCCTCGTAGACAGTGCTGTGTGAGACGGTGCATTGTTGTGATACAATAACCATGCCTTTCCCATGCCAAGATTTTTAGTTAAGATTTCCCTAACTGTTTCTCTATCAATTTTTACTTGGTAAGTCATGCTTCTCACAGTCAGCCAACAATTTTGACATATAATTGGATAAATTTTTGCAGTTTTTTGGTCAGTTCTGCTTGTTACTGGCCACCTTGATCTCTCTTTATCAGTGATGCTTTCTCTCCCCTCAGAAAAACATTTAATCCATTTGTACGCTGCCATTTCTTCATGACATTATCCCCATAAACTTGGACTAACATGTCATTGCTTCCACTTCAGTCTTGCCAAGTTTAACAAGAAATTTAATGTTTGTTCACTGCTCTAATTCAAACTCTGACATTCTTTGCAATGGCACATGAAAACACACAACAACAATAATGAATGCCACTTAGCAAGGCACTGTTACACATTGACATAAACACAGCTGTGAGACACTGATATACAAAGGTTATGAAACCTTACCAAGCTATTTGTACAGTTCTGCCAACATAAGCACACAGTGGCAAGTTTATAAAATTAATTATCAGGCCTCTTGTGTATGTATGTGTGTGTGTTGATTAAAGTATATTTTAGCCCCAAATCACCTCAATTCACCTCACTTCTTTCTATGAACTGACATCATAAGCTATCTAAGGGCTCTACTCAAGCCATCACCAACACCATAGGCATATCCTAGAACTTGGAATGTTGAGGGTAGAAGGTTATATCATAAACTTTCACTAAGTTAAGTGTCCTGGGATCCGAATAGACATAAAGAAAAATAAATTGAGGTTCAGAGAGGTCAGGTGAAAACCTACTTGCCTGTCTTTTAGCATTTTGCATTCTGCAGAGGATGTTCCAAGCCAACTGTAGAATCACGGAAAAGAAGAACACCTGAAAGTGACTGGAGCATCAGCAACTTAGACCAACTCCTCGGGAATGCCACAGATCCATGCACAGCTTAATTTCAGACTTAACCCTCCTCTTGGGAAGAAAAAGAGGATCTACTGTGTCCAGGATCACCCCTTGTCAGTTGTTACGGCCCACCATTGATTGCCTTTCTGGTTTGAGCCTCCTCTGATAACAAATCATTAACGAGACCATTTTGTCCAAAGACTGATGATAAATGCAAAGGTAACGGGACTAAATGGGTCAAGTTAATAGAAGATAAGTCTGTGAGGCACTGAAATATATTTTCACAATAAAAATCCAAGTCTGACTGGTATCTTTGAGCATTTTGTTTTCTCAAATTAAGTGATGTTTCTGGCTAGCACACAATGTATTACTACAATAAAGAAATCTTAGATTCAGATATTAAATCTGAATTAATGATGATGGTCTTTTAACTAATTCAAAAAGCCACTCAAATGGAAACTGAGCACATAATTACTAGATATTCTTGGCAAATGCAAACAAAAAAAGTAAAAGATCTTCAGATAAGCAGTTCAGTTAAGCACCTTGAGATTATTGAAGAGATGATTTTTACAAGTATTCAGGACAAGGTTATCATACAGTTTTTTTTTAATGCTAATAAATTCTTCATAACCCTTCTTTGAAATATTATTATTGGCATTTGTAGAAGATTTGAAACCAGGGAGAAGAAAGGTAACTGGTCTTATTATAAAATCTATGCCTAAAATGACAAAGGCTCAGAAAAGAAGCTTACGTAAATACTTGCTGAATAGCTGATGAGCCAGATAAAGATTAGAGAAATAGAAAAGTTTAAATTTCAGCTCTCAGACCCACATATAACCCTTTAGATTAGGCTGGTCTTGTAGACAGGCTTGTACTTGCTATTAAAACAAGATTTTGGAAGGCCTACTGAAGTCATCCAAACTGCCCTTTTGTACCTTAGGTGGCTAACATGGCAATATAATTTACAGAGGATACATTATGTTAGACCTTACAGCAGTTCTGTGATGTTCTCAGATGCCCACCAAGGACTCCAGCAAATTGACACCTCTAAAGTCATTTTCCTGGCATCTTGAGTTGAACTGAATGCCAGGTCTTCAAATGTGAGTAGCTCATATGTCATCCCATTATGCCACCTGGCCTCTGACCAGTACACCTTTAAAATAGATTTATTTAGGCTATAAACTTACAGGATAGTGCCTCTGTCTTCAAATATATTACATTTAAACAGCTGGGAAAATAAAATCCCAATTTTCCAATGCTGAAATCTCTGAGGCTAATTTGAGAAACAGTACGAAGAGGGCTATCAAATTCTACTAAAGACACAAATTTAGATGATGTTTTATAATATACTAAAGAAAAATTCACATAAAAGCAAAATTTAAGACTGGGAAAACTCTTGAGGGTTCATCTTCATCATCTTTGTGTTTTACCTGAGGTTTGGTTAAATGCTACTTAACACAGTAGTAGTAGGTGGTTCACAGTTTTAATTAGAAAATAGTTCCAGATAAGGAAGATATTCCCCTAGTATGTCAGGGTCTATAATTTACTTCCTGATAAACTCACTCATTCTTGTTGCCCTGAAAGATACTTGTTATGTAATGAATGTTTTATGGATTATGAATTAATCCATAAGAAATTAGGCTGGGACTCAAGGAAATCATTTAGTGACAATGGTAATCTGAATATGTACTATCGTACAACATTATGCTCTACCAAGCATTGTCAGTTACCTAAACAGAGAAAGTAATGATGTATTTTTTATCCCCATGAATTTTCTGTTCTCATGTAGAATGCACATAAAGCAATTAGAGAAACACAGTGTAATTTAAAGTGACAACGAGAAATACTGACAGTATGTATTAGGTTGAAGCATATGAAACTGCCAACATTGTTTAATCCATAGGAGTTAGAATAATTATCAAAGGGTAAATTATTCAGGGAAGTCTTCCTGCAAGAAAAGCAGACATGAGATAAGCATTCAAATTCAACATAAATAGAACTGAACTCATGATCTGTCTCCCTCAAACTTTGTTCTTTTCTAAGGATGCCTTCTCCAGGACTGGCACATCAGTCACCTGGAAGCAGCAGTCTGGGAGCTCTCCCTGATACTTTCCTTCCCTTTAACCCTCATCTCCAATCAATTACCAAATCCTGTTGATTTTATCTCCTAAAAAGGTTCTCATACTTATCTGGCCCTCTTCATCTCCATTGCGATTCCCAAATCTGAGCCTCATCATCTCTTGCCTTCACACTGTTTACCTCATTTTATGACAAATATCTGTGTAATTACTTCATTAACTGAAAAAAATAGCCCCCATTTTTCCAGAGACCAAAGCTGTTTTGCTCACCCTTATTTTTCCATTGCCTAAGACATTACCTGATGAATAATGAAAGAAAAAACAAGGAAATTGATCTAAATGGAGCTAAGAATTCAAGATAACGATGAGCAGGAGAAGGCACAATTAAGCCAGATTATGAAGGACCTGGACCTAAAATGAGAAGTTCTAGTTAGGAACAGACAGGATACTGTGCCCCTCTGAAGAAATACCAAGATGGGGAGAGTGCTCATGTGTTTGACACAGTGCTTTTGTTTGTTATTCTATACTAAAAAAAAGTTAGTAAGACAGTAAAACTTTAATTTCTATTAAAGGCAATGAGTAAATATATAAAAGGAGAAATTTTACAAAAGGTATAAGAATTTCAGGTAAAAGTATGTCAGTTCTCATCTCTGCCCTCACCTTGCTCCATCTGCTGACCTTGGAAATCCTCCCTTCTCTTGGCTTCCACAGGGCTACTTTCTCAGAGTTTTCCTCTTACTCATTCCTTGGCTGCTTCTCCTCAATTTCCGACGTTGGCTCTTACCCTTCTACCTGACCTCTAGATGCTGGAAGGCCTCCAGGTTTAGATCAGGCCCCCTTCTCTTTTCTCTCTCCATATAAATAGCTCTTCTAGCTTCAAGTGCCGTATACAGGCCACTGGTCTCTAAACAGCCGATCTGTAGCTTGGGCTTTCCCCCATAACCTCCAGACCTCTTGGCACCTAGAATTGGTTGCCAACTAGGCCTCTCTAATGGAATAACCAAAACTGAACCTTTGATTCTGTCCTTCCCCCAAACCCATATACACACACACTGTTCTCCCCTCAGATTTCTCCACTTCAACAATAGCGTAACTATCTACCTCCTTACTAAAGCCAACATTCCAGCCATCATCTTAGCTTCTCCCTTTATCTCACCCCTTACATGCAACCCACCACCGAGTTCTGTGCATTCTAGTCTCTCATATATGCCTTATAGCTTTCCACTTCTATCTCATTGCTGCAATGCCACTTAAACATGTCTCTCCTTACACTTCTATAACTGTCTCTTTAGCTGTCCCTGTTTCTTTTTTAGCCATTTTCTAAAATATACTCTACACGGAAGCCATGGTAATTTTTAAAAACATAAATTAGATCATGTAGTTTCTCTGCTAAGACTATCTGGTGGCTTCCTAAGACTCAGGATAATTATCATCTGCATTCTTTACCATGAAAGGTAAGAAACTCAATGTGATCTAGCTCTCCCAGCCACTATCGTCCTCATTAAGATCAAGTCAAAGAGGCAACATCTTTTGAATATGCCAAACCCTTTCTCCCCTCGAGGCATATAAATTCTATTACTTCAGCTTGGAATGCTATTCTCCTGCTTCCTTATTTCCTCAGCCTTCCTACAGAAGCCTCTCTAATCACCCTGGCAAAAGTAGTTTCCACCGTGGAACTCCCTGTTTGTTTCCCTGCTCTTAATACAACCTGGGGTTCTCTTGTTTTGTTGTATAACTTTTTATCATCTGGCTCTTCCACCAACCTGTAAGCTCCTTGAAAGCAGAAATTCTGTCTTCCTTATTAATCATCATATCCCAAAGCTTAGCATAATACCTGCCTGACACATAGTGGCATTTAAAAATATATCAGAAATATTAAATGCAAAAAATTATCCTATTTCATGAGTAAATCTTTTCCCCCCTTTTAAGAACTTTACATATGTGAATTATGCTTCTAATTTTGTGTATAAGCCAAAAGAGGAATTGTTTACAGATTTAAACAATTTACAGAAGTTGCCATTTAGCTTCATCCTAATTTATACTTAAGAGGCCACAGTTCAATTTGTATAAGTTTTAAGTTTGGAAGTGAATAAAAATAAGACAGTTAATATAATAACACAAAGAGTTGAGGCATTACTGAAGCAGAAGAAAGCTGAGTAAAGTTTAGAAACAGAAAAATGAACAGCAGAAAAGAAATGACAGATGGTTCAGGTGAGACAAAATTTAGGTTGCAAAGTCCCTGAGGAAAGAAGAAATGGGAGAAGATGCAATTCATTCATCAACTGTCTTTGGGATACCCACTGGATGGCAGACCCTGAGCTGAGTATACCCTGTGGATATACCAGACAGAAGTTAATCCCTGTCATTTTGCTCAAGCTCCAATCTCATCTTCCCCAAACTGCAGAAGACCATGAAGATCAGGAATGTTCAAAGCAAACTCCACTTCCCATTGGTTTAATTAAAAAATTTTTTAAATTGTGTTTATCTTTCGTTTTTCTATTCTTTCTCAGAAGAAGACATACTTGGTGAAAGGATCAAACTCACAATTATTTGTGACCTAGGCCTAGCTCAGTGTCTGCCATCCAGCAGGGATCGCAAAGTGGCTAACACAGACTGGTTCCCCTTCTTCCAGAAACAGAATACAGTGGGGAAATAGTAAATAGCCCACAATGAAGACACAATTATAACCTATTCTTTAGCTACAAAAAAAAAGTCCAAAAGACCATGAGCAGGAATAACAGGGGTCACAGAAAACTTCCTACAGGAAAGTGACCTATAAGTTGAGATCCGAGGACGGCTATAAATCAGCCAGTGAGCACAAGTGAGTGTCAGGGGCCCAGGGGAGGATGTGTGAGCAGATAGAGGACAGTATTTAAGGCAAAGATAACAACATAGGCAGGACAAAGCTGGATGGGTGGAAGTGAAGGGAGGTTTGTGTGGCTGAAGCACAGTGGGCAAGGGGAATTGCAGCAGAATTGCTGGTGGAGAATTGGATGGGGGAAGAGAGAGAAAGAGAGAAGAAGCAAAGTCCTGCAGGCCTAGGTAACGAACAATTCTGAGTTTGATCCTTACACCAAGTGTGTCCTCTTGTAAAAAAGAATAGAAAGACAAAAGATAAATACAATTAAAATAAATTTTTAATTAAACCAATGATAAGTGGATTTTGCTTTGGACATTCTTGATCTTCATGGTATGGTAGAGGTGAGATCTTCTGAAGTTTGGGGAAGATGAGATTAGAGCTTGAGCAAAATGACAGGGATTAACTTCTGTCAGAAATGAGATAGGAAATCAATCAAAAACAAAGAAATGAAACTCTATTAGCAGAGAAGGGCCTAGGTGAAGTCACACAGCCTAAAAGGAAGTAGAAGCAACTGGTCAGTTTTATGATTAATTTTAGCAACAATTTCCAGTTCTAGAGTAGATTCAAGAAAGCCACAGTTTCCTTCAGGGATAAAAAATGACAAGGAATCTAGAGGACAAATCTACAGGGTTTCAAGAACAAAGCACACAGGCTGATGGAGGGGCAGGTGGAGGTGGAGTGGATGTGCTGGAAGGTGGCAGTAGGAGGTTGACTGATATGAAACCAAGAAAGAGAGGAGATAATGTGTGAGTAAGTATTGATAATTTAGTTTAAATGAATTTCACATGAATCTGTTGAGCACCCTTTGTGTTCTTACTGTATTAGATTCTAGAGATATGGAAATGAATGACAAAGTTTCTGCCTTCAGAGATATCACAGTTAGCAAGTTATCAACAGACAGTAGACAACTATAATAGTAGCAATATGATACAAAAATTAGAATGAACTCAATGATGAAAATAATATGAAATTGGTTTTATGTTACAAAATTTTTTAATGATTACTATACTTTATCAAATTTTATTAGGAAAACTCAAGAATAACTTTGGCTTCTTTTATAAAAATTAAAACATACTCTCTGCTCAGGAAACTTTAAAAATTATAGTGCCCCCAAGTATTGATAGTAATAGTAATAAACTAACCTATAATATTTTATAGCCAAAAAATTATTTTAACTAGTCATACAAAGAATCTGCCTCTAATAATAAAATATGCCATCCTCTCATTTCACTAAATGAAGAGAAAGTCCTAAGAATGATGTAGACCAAGTGATTTATAATTGGCATTATTTCCCCTTATCCTGTATTTTTTTGCATTGTACTTTTCACTGCCTGAAATGTCTTTCCCTGTGTATTGACCATAGGTGAAGAGTCTGTGCTTGTCTGGTTCATCACTGTGCCTCTAGGAGCTAGAACAGTGCCTGGAACATAGTAAGCACTTGACAAATTTCATCTTGGAATCTCTGTCTTGTCTTATTATATGATGTGTTTTTCAATGGAAGTAATACATGTATATAAAGTTTATAATTTATAGTTAAAGTGATTTTCTATGCATTAACATGTTAAGTTTAAAAAATAATCACAGTTTGGCATCTTATCTTAAAGATTTCTCTCTTTAAAAAAAAAAAAAGCAGGTAAAAAATCAGGTAATTTCTTCGCACAAGTACGAAGTCACATACTTTGACTAAATGCTCCATTTAGAAGGTGGGCTGCATCCAACTTTATTTTTTTCATTGAAACCCAGACAGATTTCTACACCTGAGCTCCTAATATTTGCCATGACATCTGCTCATATTAAAGTGGTAGTAACCTGGGGTCTGGTACCCCTTGTCATGATCCTCACTAGGACAATGTATTTGCTTCTTATATTATAGTTGATGTCACTCCTAAGTCTATTTTTAACAAATGCCAAAAATACCTTAGAGCAATCGACATGCAAACACCTGTAGTAAATAAAAACTATCCTATTTATATTAGCGTAAACCACAGTTTCTGAAAGCTAGAGTGACATCATTATATTTTTTGTAACATTTTCCACATGACACTGGAGTAATGTCTCAGGAAGCAGACTTGAAAGCAACACAAAAATTCTAGCTAACCCAAATATTTATTTTTAAATAAAAAATTAAGCATTTAAAAAATAAAAAGCCAACTTAAAAAAAAAAAAAACAGAGTTGAGACATACCGGAGAAAGAAATACAACTAAGGGTGTTTATTTTTTATAACTGGATATTTACATGTTCTGAGAACCAGCAGAAAAAAGAGTCCTGTAATTTTTAATTATTTAAAAAATATTCACACTACACATAAATCAGAAGAGTTTGACTATTCCTACAATTTATTGAAATAAACACACTAAAAATGATTTTTTTTAAGTGTAGTATGAAAACATTTTTTAAAAGGTTGGCAGCAGGGGTCTGGCCTCGTTCAGCATGACAGTTCTGAAAGAGTGTTGTCTTTGCTTGTCATGGCTGCACAGTGTCAGTCCAGTGCCGTTCCTATTTTAGGACAGTTGTATTGGCCAGAATTAAAAATGACTAAGCTAAAGGAATGGGCCAAATTGTTGGGTCTGCCCAATTTAAATGTAGATACTCTCACGCATACACTGTATTTTTAAAAATTTAAATGAAAATAAAGTGATATAAAATAAGTCTTAATCCTGTCTCCTGTAAGAAACTGATTGATGCTACAGATATATGAAAAAATGCTCACCATCCTTAATTATCAGAGAAATGCAAATCAAAACTACTTTGAGATATTACCTAACTCCAGTAAGATTAACCCGTATCGCAAAATCCCAAAACCAGAGATGCTGGCGTGGATGTGGAAAAAAGGGAACACTTCTACACTGCTGGTGGGAACGTAAACTAATACGTTCCTTTTGGAAAGATGTCTGGAAAACACTTAGGGAACTAAAAATAGACCTGCCATTTGATCCTGCAATTCCTTTATTAGGTATATACCTAGAAGACTAAAAATCACATTACAACAAAAATATTTGTATCAGAATGTTTATTGCAGCCCAATTCATAATTGCCAGGTCATGGAAGAAACCCTAGTGCCCATCTATCCATGAATGGATCAACAAATTGTGGTATATGTAC
>CAUYQV010019120.1:0-40745 GCA_963574575.1 Galagoides demidoff | reverse complement strand
AAAAATTTTAAATATTGTTAATTAAATTATTTTCAAAAGAAGTTCAAAGTGCAGTGATTTTTTACTTTTGTTTAAATCAACATAATTTAAATGTGCCGTGGCAGTTTAACTATAGGTTCATGTGTGCAGTGATATTTTTTTTAAAAAGAAGGTTGAAAAACACTGCCCTAGAATTCTCTCCCCTTTTTAGCCTGCTCTGGATTGCCTGGCATAAAGACTACATCTCCCAGACTTCCACGGTACTACCTGGAGCCATGTGACTGAGTCCTGGCCAATGGAATGTAATTTGGAGTGTTTTCCCCATCTGCCAGGGGAAAAGAGGTTTCCTTTGCTCCTTCTGGAAACCAGAAATACAAGCATGGAGGCAAAAGCTAGAGCTGGAGCAGCCATCTCAGAACAGGACAAAACTTTGAGAGCCGTGGTCATTTCCAGCAGAGCTGTAAGAAGCAAGGCGCCTGAGTCCTTGAGCTGCAGAACTTCATACTATTTAAATAACTTAAAGAAGTTTAAAAAAAAAAAAAAGACGTTTAAGCTACTTCTTTGGGCTTTCCTGCACTTAGTGATGAAACTAGTCCTAACCAATACGCTACCCAAACCCATTCAGAAGAATAGAAAGCTTACACTAGCCCTCAGTGGCTCCTGTTTGATACCGCTTAAAAACTCTTTGGTACTTGGGGTAAATTGGTTCTTGAACACACAGAATGACTTATTCTTGCAGAAAGCCAAAAGAACATTGCACATGTTTTATATTTATTGAGGAAAAAGGATTAATACTCATTTATGGGGGAAAAAAGATATATTACAATGCTTGTTGAGGGGCAGTAGAGATTCATTGGAATTAAGGTTTAAAAGAAGATGAAAGAATCAGCAAAACAACAGTGGTGTTAAGCCTGAAGCTCGCAACCAAATCTTGTGCTGACACTGGATCAAGTGGTCCCAGGACCACACTTCCAGAAAGAGCTGTTGGCTTAGAAGTGAGCTCTTCAAGCAGGCGGGAACAGGAGAACAGGGTAGGGATGGGAGGACACTTTTATATCTTACGGATGACAGATGGAGGCTCGGCGAGGTGAGCTCCTTCAGGCTCACACAGCAGTGAAGTTCTAAACCCCATCTGACCCGGAACTTGCCTGGATGAGGAAGAACTTGAGACTGAGTTGACATCTCCAGGGCAGACTGAGAATGCATGGCAGGCAGGAACTAGTCAATATCTCTTTTAAAAAGAACCTTCTGTGATCTTATGTCCTAAATCTGTTTGACGAACTTCAGTAGAAATGCCTGGGACATGCACACTAATGAGAAGAGAAAGGAAACCTAGTACTTTGAAAAATGCCATTAAAATCCCTGACTGCATAGGAAAGAGACTGCTAGTATTCTGCCAGCAAAAACCAGATTTAGAAAAGAAAGCTGTGTCCAGGAAACTAGTGAACTTTCTTTCTGGTTCTCATATCCCTTCTTCTTTCATTGTCACTTACTCAATTACTAACTATAATAGTAGGCGATGGAGGGAAGGGGTCAGTGACAGCCAGAGAATTAGAACAGAATTCTTCCCAGAATTTCAACCACTAGAGCCCAGAAGCTTCACAGTTAGAAAATCTCTGATCTAGATAAGGCAGGGCCACCATTTGTGCCAGATCTATTTCCAAAGTTAACTTTTGCTTTCCTGAGTGTTTCATATTTTAGTATTGTTAGTGTGTGTGTTCACATGCTTGCATGTGTTTAATTAACCTGCTAGCATCAATTAAGCACTTACAATATGCTTGGCACAGGGTCAAGGATAAAAGTACACAATGCCACACTTTATGCCTGACAACTCTATGTGTTACCACCCCATTTTACAGATAAGGAAACTGAGACAAGCAATAAGAGACTAAATAATTGGCCCAGATTACACAGCCAGCAAAGTGGTCTTGTTGAGGTTCCAACTGAATTTTTGTTCATTTTAAAACTGCTCTTTAAATCACTTCTCTTGGGTGGTGCCTGTGGCTCAAGGAGCAGGGCGTCAGCCCCATATACCGGAGGTGGCGGGTTCAAACCCAGCCACAGCCAAAAAAAAAAAAAAAAATCACTTCTCTTTTTAAAAAATGGAGAGTTGGTAAAAGATGTTTAGGACCAATAAAGAGAAGAGGCGCCTGTACAAAGTGCTCTTTTGTTTTCAGAATTACGCACTACTTTTTTGCCCTTATTTTCAATCAGTGGCCCTGATTCATCCTCTGTACCTTACACATTAATGTGGTGTCCTAGAAACAGTTTCTTCTGGTTTCAAAGAAACTCTCCCCTATGTCCCCACTCCCCAGATTCTTCCATGACCTTTGGTAGTTTCCAGTGTGTTTCTCATAGACCTGAGAGTCCCAAGTGCCCCTTTCCATAACCTGTAGACCAGCATCTTTCAAATGTTTTTTCAATCTCAGGACCTCTTTATCTTTTTAAAAATTATAGAGGACCTCAAAACTTTTTCTTTATATAGATCATATCTGTTGGTGTTCTAATTATCTCTGGCTGTCCTATTATGGAAAGGCTTCGATAATTACTGAAGACCTCAAAAGCTTCTGTTTATGTGGGTCTTATCTATGTTGCCTTTATTTTCAACCTTTGACAAATCTCTTTAATGGCCAACTTAATTGGAGATGGTATATGGTTTCTCATATTTCCTTCTGTATTCAATCTGTGATTTGTTGTTTTGGTTGAAATATATAAAATAAAGATCCAGCTCTATGTAGATATGTAGTTGGAAAAAGGAGAAATATTTTATATTTAAAATATTTCCAGATAGTTATGGATATTCTTCATTAATACCATCTCAAAACTTAAGTGGTAGTTTTTTTTTAAGTGGTTAATTGCAAATGGAAACTGAATCCATTATCAATAAAATTGTCATTCGCTTACTTCAAACCCCACTGGACTGTGTCTCACTACGAATGCACATGATTCTGTGACACCATACACTCAGCACCATTTGGAAGTTCACTAAGTTGTCCAGATCTTCCAAATGTTGGCACATTTTGTTATGTAACATCCTCCCAAATTTACATTTGTTAATATCACTAGAAATGTCACCAGAAAAGTTCCGGAGTTGAGGGAAGCTGTCAAGCCGACAATGGATGACTCAAGTTTTAAAAACACCTAATTTTCACTTGAAAACTTGATTTTTACCCTTGGCAACCAACACCATCTGTTATTTTCTTTGAAACGACAAGCTCGCTTAGTTCATTTTCAAGAAAACGCCTGCTGTGTATCCAAGTCCGAATAACCACAATTCTCCTGTCAGTCGTGCCTTCAAGTAAATGGTGCTCCATGAAAAAAGTAGCGAGTGAAGCTCACGACTCAACACCTGTGTGGCCCTGTCCCTCCAATCCACAACAGCTCTTTCACGCACAGTGGAGGCGCTTTCTGTGTGCCTCCAATCCTGCCAAAATAGTCAAAAGACCTGTAACCCCGGATCAAGATTAGCACAATTAATTTTTACTGCTTCATCAGGGCATTCTTAAGTGACACCAGTGTATTTTACCATGAGGAGGGGGCCAGTGGGGACCGCGATGACCGTTGGCAGGTGGTGCCATTGTCTTGACCTGTTCTGGGGTACAGCTGGTTTTACCCACCGTGGCTACTATCATCACTACTAAAGTCAACCCAGTGAAAAAGGCAAATGGCACCTTGGTGTGATTATAAAAAGTTACTCCCCCATTAAAAGGTGAGGGGACGCTCTGGAGAGCCACTGCCTCCACCATCCAAAGGAGAACCCTCAAAGGCCAGACTTTTCCTGCCCTGGCCTTCTCAGCGTGAAATAGTTAGCACATGCTCTAGTTACAGAATTTAACTTACTGTGTAAAAGTCCCTCCACATATTCCAGGAGAATGTAGGGGATTTCTACATTCCTTTCTTTGGAAAACCTAAGTAGAGGCCGGGAGTGGTGGCTCACACACCTGTAATCCTAGGACTCATGGAGGCTGAAGCAGTCAGATTCCTTGAGCCAGAAGTTTGAGATTGCTGTGAGCTCTGATGACGCCATGGCACTCTAGCCTGGGCGACAGAGTAAGACTCTGGCTTAAAAACAAAACAAAACCACCTAAGGAGAATAAAGGATAATCAATCCTGGAATGAAGGCAGGAGAGAAATGAGTTTCTGACTCCCTGAGCCCAGGTCTGATGCTGAGAAGTGCCAATATTCCAACCTTTTACCAGACCTGGAAAAGTTACTCACCTCTCCTTGGCCAGGTGAATGTACGTGTGATGGTGGATTTTATGTGTCAATTTGACTTCTCCAAGGGATGCTGAAGTAGCTGGTAAAATATTTCTGAATGTGTATATGAGAGAATTTCTGGAAGAGGCTAGCTTTTAAATCAGTACCCTGAGAAGTGAAGACTGAGTGAAGGCCTCACCACCGTGGGTGGCCTCATCCAATCTGCTGTGGCCCAAATGGAGCACAGAGGCACAGGAAGGGCAAATTCACTCTCTCTCTCTGGCCTCGGACATTGGCACGCCTGGTTCTCTGGCCTTGGACTATAGCTGGGATTTACACTGTTGGCTCCCTTGGTTCTCGAGCTTTCCGGTTTGGAGTGGAACCACACCACTGGCTTGTCTAGGCCTCCTGCTTACAGACAGCAGATTGTGGGACAACTCAGCTTCCATAGTCTCATGAGCCAATCTCTCATAATAAATCTCTTTCTATATCTCTGTGTAATCTCTCCTATTGGCTCTGTTTGCCTGAAAAACTCTGATTAATACAGTATGTAACAGTTACTCCCTTTGAAAATAGGAAACTCATGAGTAATTTGAAGTTTTACCTATACTTTTCTTGTCACTGGCAGTCATGAGAGTCTCTCTCTCTCTCTCTCTCTCTCTCATCTCAGGCTTCTGCACAGTCAGAAAAGTTATTTCCCTGGAATCATTTTTCTAAAGTAATCCACCCCAGGCCAGGCACAGTGGCTCACACCTGTAATCCTAGCACTATGGGATGCTGTGGTGGGTAGATTGCTTGAACTCAGGAGTTCAAGACCAGCCTAAGCAATAGTGAGGCCCCTGTCTCTATCAAAAATAGAAAAAACTAGCCAGGTGTTATGTCAGGTGCCTATAGGCCTAGTGAGACAAGATCACCCGAGCCCAGGAGTTTGACGTTGCTGAAAGCTAGGATGATGCCACCGTGCTCTACCCAGGGCAACAGAGTGAGACTCTGCCTCAAAAAAATTAAAAGTAATCCATACCATATCTGTTAGGAATCACTAATTAATAAGCAAAGTTAATGAGAAAGTTGTATTATAAATCCTTCTTTCTGTTAGATTGTGACCACTGCCCACTTCTATTCATTATGTCCTGCATTAAACTCATTTGCTGAACCAAAATCAAGTCTAATAAAAGATTTCTTTTGCTGTTGACTAGCAATAAGCATGCAACATGAAATATAAACCCAAAAGACTATCTTATTAAGATCAAAAGGAATATTTCATCACAAAAAGCTTTTCAGATAAGAAAATGAGGATTCCTCAGCTCTTTTTTATTACCGACAACAGAGCCTGTTTTATGCTTCTGCTGTGAAATTTGGTTCTTAGAGCTTTCTGACCTATCAATGAGGATGATGTCTCGGTCCATTTTTCTCTGTATCCACTGTCATTTTTTTGACTTTGCAGAATCTTTGCAGCTGAAGAAAAAGTAAAACAACTGATCCCTAAGACTCATCCACCTCTGTCTTGGAATGATTCTAGAACCCCTGTGAGTTTCCAAATTGGAGCCTGTATTTCTTGCTGTTCAATGTCTGGCCATCTTATCAAGTATGATCCAGATTCTCCACCTTGTCCTAATCCATTGCAAAACAATTTCAAGTTGAAATACAAGCCTGGATGGATAGAAACGACAATTCTCTCTACTCAAGTCCCACTATGCAGGTTTCTCTGAGGCTTAGGTGGGTAAATGCCTGATGCAGACTGACTACCCACATCGGTTTTAGAGAGTTCTTGTGATGTTGTTTCAGCTGCTTGTGTGAAAAATGGTACGCTATATTACCATTTCAGTAGTTGATTTAGTGATGTTTTCAATGACTGCTTTCCATTTTCTGGACATTTAATTCAATTTTTGATATACCATCCCTAGTTTAAACCATCAAAACCATATTTTAAATGCACCAGTAGCTGAGGCTGAATGTAAATATTCCTTTAATCTGATTGAGACTACATACGTCCTCCTTTAGGAAAAGGGGGAAAAAAACTGTAGAGACTGTCATAAATAATTTTACTTAAGTGAATGCTGAAATTAGGCACCACATTGCTTGGCTCCTAATAACCTATTTGCAGCCAGATACATGGAGTACCCACTGGCCAGAGCTTTGCCTTTTCAGAAATGGAAAGCAGGAAAAACAATACGATCGTCTTTTAAAGTGTCATGTTGGACCCATCCCCAAAGTTAAATATACCTAGACAGTTCTCAGTGCAGTAACTACATCTGACTTTGGAAGAAAATGATGTTTGTAGCAGCCTGTGAGCTGGGAAGGGTGATAATGAATGAGAGATAATCGTGTATTTCTGGCACACGCTTTGGACAGTTCGAGGAACTAATTGCATTTGAGTATTATCTTACAATATGGCTACCCAATCATTTTGGAAGACAACCAAAGTTTCCCTTTGTAGAAGAGATACCCTACCTTTAACAAAACTTCCCTAATTTTGCCCTCTGAAACTCCAAAACATTTCTCCTGGATCAAGTCAAATATCACGGATATTTTCCTATAAATTTTCCTATCTGTGCTGTCAAACGCTGACACGCATAGCGTTGGCTCCCGGGCTGAACTCTGAAATGATGGCTCCTGTTTTCCTTTTGCTCCTGGTGATCCTCAGTTCAGTGTAAATTGTGGCACCATTTACTGTGGTCCTTGCTCAGAAGACGTGAAGGAAATATTCCTCCTGCTAGAGTCTGGTCCCCGCCCAGGGACGCGTGCCAGCCCAAAGTGCCACAAGAGGTAGCACACACATGTCTCAAAGAACAAAAGAGCAACAGGAAGAAACCAGTCCTAGAAAAGCCAGGAAGAATATTCTTTGCTCTACCTATTAAAATCTTGGACAGGTTGACACATAGGTTAGCCCTGCCCTACACAGCTTTATGTGGGCGTTAAGCAGTCTCTTGAAAAAATTAAAGGAGAGCTGACAAAGGAATTAAGGTATTTTCTTCTGCATACATATTTTTTTAGAAAATGTCAGCGTAATTGATAGCATATGCTGCTCTTTGGCCAGTTTTCAGTTCTACATATATAAAGGATGTTGGGGTTAATTGGCCTCTTTCTGGAATTTGTGTTTTGGTCAAGTACTGAAAATTTCTTTAAATACTTTCCTATTAACACTTTTTTGGAAAGCTGGGCATTTTCAGCTAAAATATATTAGGACTACAATTGGCTGCATATCTTAAAGCCAAATTTAACAACAAGATGAGGATACTAACTCTGCTTTTGGACGTTTAAATGCCAAACAATGAAAATAGAGAATTTGTAATTATTGCAAGGGCAGGGAATTGGAACACACATCTTTTGAAAAATCAGAAATACCAACTTGAGAAGTTGTTTCTAGGCCATCAAAATCCAGCCGTGTTTGAAAGCTTTATCATTACTGAATCCAATTTGTACATCAGAAAAATTAAAAGGAAAAATAATAATTTCTACTAATGAAAAGAAGAAGTGAAATTCAATGTCTAAGGGAAATCATTCAGAATCTCCCAGATTCCACTGTGGTCCAAAGCTTTCTGACATGGCCCAAGGGACGCCAGGCTGGATGAGAAATAAGGCAATCACCTTTGAGCTTCTCTCTTTCTGTGGATCAATCGCGCTGTTAGAACATGAAAGAGAATTTTATGTGCCACATAGTTGGTGACAAAGGACACAATTTTTAAACTGGACAGGCTCCAAATCAACTCCACCTGCTATTAAAGTCAGATCATTCTTCCTGCTGAAGCTCATGAATTTGCGCTGCTGTTGGGTAATTGTCCCATTGCTTAGGAATTGGGAGAAAATAAACCTCAACATTTCAAGTATTCCAAAAACAAGCAGAATTTGAGAAGCAGAATATTAAGAGCTAAGAATCCAAGATCAAAGCATTACAAGTTCAAGGAGGGTAATCAGGGAAAAGAAGCTGGCAGGAGGTCCCGGGGGGCTGCAGAAGTGGCAGGGGCTTGAGCCCTGCAGAGGGCTCTCCTCTCAGAATCCCCCAGAAGTGGGGATCACATGGCCACAGTGCAAAAGCAGCTGATAGCTGTACTAAACAGCAACCACCAGGAGCATGCAGGCCTTCTAATTAAATCAGACTTAGAAACAACAAGAGGGGTCAGAGGATCCTGTGCTCTAACTAGCTAAGGTTGACGCTATTGTCTGGTTCAGCTCTAGGGCCTGGCTTTGGAGCTGAGCCTGCCCTTTTTACAGGACACAGGAAATAGTTCTGGCTAAGGCACAGCTGTGAGAGTGAATTAACACACAGGGGGTAAGGGAAGTGTGAGGACCCATCTGCTTCCATTCTTTGGTGACTCCAAAGAATGTGGTCCTGTTAGTCCTCCCTGTGGGTGTGTGTGTGTGTGTGTGTGTGGGTGTGAGAAAGAGAGAGTGTGTGTGTGTGTGTGTGTGTGTGTGTGAGAGAGAAAGAGAGAGTGTGTGTGTGTGTGTGTTCCTGTCCATAAGCCCCTTAGATCCCTACTCCTCGGTCAGTCCCCACTTCCTCCAGTCCCTGCTCTGTGATGCTCATGTGCCCAATGCCCTCATTCTGATGATTTGCAATTAGAAATCTGCAGTACTATTTGCTGCAGTTCCTAGTAAAAACTCTTTTGTCTTAACTGAGCTGCCTCTAAAATATGTCAGAAAATGGAGAGATAGGAAGGTGGGGAAATTTTTGGACAAATTTCAGCACAAAGCAGTATCTGTCCACTTAACAACACTTTTTTTTTTTGTAAGACACTAAGTGTAAAAACAAATGCAAGACACTGTGTTTCCCAAATATCAGTATCCACTTTTATCCCATTGCAATCGATGTCAGTTATCAAGTTCCATGAGGCCACTGTTTAGAAAAAGGCCAAGTAGACGATATTGGGTGTACCCAAACCTAAATTTGTAAAATATACAAATTAGTGAAGTGTTTAGAACCCAAAAAGTTCTGATAAGTGAATGACTATATGAATAAATGGAGAGGGTGGTTAGTCACTTTTTTAAAGGCCTGTTTGCTTCTCGAAGAGATTTATTTCAAAATCCCTGTGGGGAACTCCAGATTCAACAGAAATTGTCTATACTGATCCACAGGAGGGAAAAAAAAAAACAGTAAAATAACATATACACAGTTTTTAAGGAACATATATATTATAGAAAGCAAGGGTCACCTCTTATAAACATCCTTTAATATTGGAATTGGAAACTTTTCTTGCCACGTTATCTGAGTTACAGAAAGTGGAAATGGTAAACAATTTCTTCAGCCTTTTCCCATAGGTGACTAAGTATTACGTCCAGAGTCACTGTTAAAAGTTACTCTCCTTTCTTTACTCCAATAAACTGTGATCACCCTAACTACAGCTTTGATAGTCGACTTGGTGTTGAAAATATGAAAAATGAATGAAAAAATCTGGCTCCTTGATGTCCCGGCCGTAGGCTACCCAGAGACGCAAAACACTTGATACAGGCTCCAAGGGAAAGAGAGTCATGTTACCACGGAACAAGCAGACAAGGCAAATTCCCACGATGCCAGGCCTCTGGTTAAGGAGTGGAGGAGAAAGGAGGCACTTCAGGGCATGCCTGCAAGGGCTGGTTTCCTCTGCAGTGCCCCTGGAGTGAGGCCAGCCTGCCACCCGCTTTCCCCTCCCAAGACACTGCAATATCTCCTACCACCTTGCCAGAAGGGAGTCTGTTCTAGCCTTAGATAAGATAGAAGTCATCCTTCCTAAAAATCAAAAACTGCTAACATGCTAATGTATTTACAAATGAAATTATTTTTAAAATGTGGAATTTGCTTTAAAGTAATCTGCGGGTTGGGAGGGGATGTCTTGATAAGTGTTCTTACTGGGTGATTGTAAAGTTTCTTTATGCTAATCTCTTTACTTTTTGTGTGTGTTTGAAAGTCTTCATAATAAATGTTTTCTTAAAAATAATCTGCTAACATAATCGGGGCAGGGAGCCAGCAGAGCCACAGAGGGAGAACAAATAGAATGTCTGTAGTAACCTCATTTCTTAGGATGAAGAAAGCAAATCCGTACGTGTTACTGAGTGAAATGTCCCAACCATAGCACCACCCTATCTGATCACCACTGCCTCAAAGCCATTAAGCCCAGTGCCAAGTCAGATAAAACAGCTGCAAAAATAGAAAGCTGCCCCAACCTTGAAACCTGAGGAAAATAAAAATTTTAAATTCCCTGAAAAATCTCTGAAATGAATCCATTTCCCCCTCATTTGCAACAACTTTTCACTTGAATTATGCATCACTGGGACTATTTGAATTACAAATGTATGAATTATTCATTATCTGCAATGTGACTAAGCGTTTTGGCCCCATGAGTTGAAAGCCAGTGCTCAGCTCAGCCTGGGATCTGGCTGGCCAGGACAGGGTGGCATCTGGGACCCTTAGGGAGGCAGGAGGCCCTTCAGAACTCTTGGCTACCAGTGTGTAAGGATGGAAGAGTACATTACACTGTACGGAGTTCTCACCTCTGACCTCCTCATCCCATGAAACGTCCCCACTGTCTCCCCAGTCTGTGACAGCTGCTACCCACTGGCACCACCTACATTTTAAACCAGCTGGAGACAGAGCTCTACGTGATAAGCCTGTTATATTTGCAGAGTAAGCAGGAACACCTAATGGCTTGGCCCCTTAACGATTCAGGCACCAGCCTCTGACTGGCTACAGCAGCGTGCACTGGCAAAGGGGAGGAAAAAATAATTAAAAGAGCCTTTGTCAAAGCTCCCTCTAAATCAACCTTTTAAATGTGCTCAGTTTAAGAGTCCCAAAATGCCAATTCAATCACACTGGCCTCTAAGAACCACAGAAACCCCAGGATAGCCATGGCCAATTAGTCAAGCAAGAGGGATGTGTGTGCAGGCGTGCATGTGTGTGTGTGTGTGTGTGTCTGCACGTGTGTTCGCACTCATGTATGTGTTCAGAGAATCAGCACAGATGCTGAAAGAGCTCCCTGGGGAGAATACACAGTGCCCCCTCACACAGAACTGTTCTCTTCTTGTTTGGGAGATTGTATAAAAGGAGGAAAGAACAATCAGAAAGATGACACTAAACGGTAACACTGGTGTAAAAGAGAGGAGAGAACTAAGTTAGCACATTTGGGAACTTCAGAAGAATGAAGCTCAAAAAGTATTTGTAACATAATCTACAAGGAAAGAAAGCCAGCCAGCCAGCCATCTAAAACCAAAAGGGTATACTCTGTGAAGGACGGGGCGGGGAGCAGGGAAAGACAGATAAAAAGAAGAAAACACTTGAGATGCCAAAACCGAGGAGGAAGTAAGAACTCCCGGTGTCAGAGACCAGCCTGTCAGCAGTGCTAAGTAAAGCTCTGAGCTGGCAACTTGCTTTTGCTAACAAAGTAAATGTGTGCTCCATGCAGACAGTACCCAGCAAACGTTTAGAGAAAGACATGTGGGTATGTACACTTTTTTGATGGGCAGTGTTTGCCATCATCAGTCTTGGCAAAATGTTCTTGCCACTGCTATCTATCTACATACCCACCCTGTGCAGACTGAGGTGGACTGTGGTACACAGAGGCCTTGTTTGGTTTCCGGGGGGACCCCAGTGGCCACAGCAATGCTGCATGGGCTTTATTCCATGAGGGAAACTGGAGCTTGCACAGAGTCAGCAGAGCAAGGAAAGGAGGACTAGCAAGGTGTAGACATCCAAAGGAGCAGAGATTTAGAGAGTTAGTGGGCACTGTGGACAGCTGGACTTGCCACTCCCTCCTGCATCCTCTCCAGCTCCGGAAGACTCTGGGCAAGTTCTCCTTTTATGTTTTGTGTTTGCACCACATGGAGGTCTAAGATGTCATCCTTGATTCTAACAGTGACCTTGAGGTTGAGTTTTCAAGCCATGGAGCCAATAAACTAACTATTGTTGAGTTAGTTTATTTGTTCTTTGGATGGTCATGGTATTATTTGGACCCAAGTTTTATATTTCTCCAATTCTAATTGCAGTTTCTCAGGACACTGGCTAGTTTCAAGTTCTGAAAATATATTTGAAAACCTCTCCCAAAAGTGGGTAAGAAGTTAGAAAAATGGAAAGACTTGGCTCAAAGTTCAGTTGAGTGTCAAAATGCCCAAGTTTAGCTAAGTGGACTTTGTGTAATGAAATCCCAGCTCCCTCTCTGCTCTTCCAGTCTGAATACATACTGGGTAAAACTGATGAAATTAAACCAAGCAAGAGACTTATGGTCTGATGCATTTATTGCGATTACCTATGATAAGTGATAATGAGTACCTTTCAATTTTATCCAGCAGGAATGATTTGCAATCATTCATTAATTCATCTCCCTGTGTATCCAACATGGCACACCCTACCGGTATGCAGTTCATGACATGGCCAGTGGTGATCCCTTCATCAGAAATGATGAACTTCCTTCTGTCCTCATCTGAAGAGTCCTGGCCTGTGGACACACCTCAGCTTAAAGGCTGTGCTTCTTAGGCTCTTACTCTCCCAATCACCAGTAAAGTTGACATCAAAGTATTACCTCAAAAAGACTGATAAACTGGTCTGGTCCAAGTTAGATCAACAATAGATATTTCCTAGGTCAAGTACCAGCCAGGAATCAGGCCAGACCTTGCTGACCCATGTGATGGGTGACTCCATTTCCTTGGTGACACGCTTATGTGACTGTTCTACCCAGCCACCATTCATACAGCCCAGGCACGTCTGCAAATCAAATGGCTTTTGTGGAAGCCTCCTTGCCCTGAAAGGCCACAGGGATGAGGTGCTGTGAACCGTACAGTCTATTTTCATTCTGGCTATTGGAGTTTGCTTTTGACACAATGGCATTCGCAGGAAAAATTCGGAAATTACATTAAATGTTTTTCTATAGTCAGGCTGAAAACAGACCACTTAACTCCCTGGGTCTTTTGTGCATTCACAGTCCTTGGTTTTGCTGAGAGAGACAGAAGAGCTCTGGGGTAGAAATCAGACAACCTCTCTCACTGGACAGGTCAGCCCACTGCCCACTGGGCACTCACAGAAGGAAGCCTGGGAGAAGCAGGAGGCAGGCCTCTGCCTTCAGAACACTTACACTCTGACCCTGGGTCCACGCCGAACAGGGAACCTTAACGTGACAATTCCGTTCTTGTGCTTCTGACTTTTACATTGGTATTTGAAGGGAACTTTAGGAAGGGGAGATGAAATGTGGACAATGATTCCCTTTTATTACACATGAAAGGGGCAATGGAGCCGATGATTAACTACCACACGCTTTGTGAACTTGACCAGTCATCACTTTAATGCCAAAGAATTTATTTTCTGTTCCACAGAAAATGCTGGAAAAAGTAGTATGAAAACAGGCATGCATCTGTGGTTATATACTTAAATGCAATTAGATGTTTAACTGCATTCTGTCAATTGTGTGTGTGAAGGTAGTAATCGTCTGTTTACTTATGTTTTGTGATGTTCTACCCAGCCACCATTTAAATTTAATTTCAAGTTGTATTTGTAGCTGATACTCAGAGTAAACTTAATCTACTTTAAATATCTTTTTTATATAATATGGACAGTCTAAAAAAAGTGCCTAATCACTGTATATCATAATATATAAGTGAGTCTAATTTCTCTTGAGAGAAGAACTTTAAATAAGCTAAGTTAGAGATACTAAGATTAAGAAAAATATTTTTTAAATACCTGTAAAATTCTCTTTTGGAAAGCTGATAGTAGGGGGAAAAAAATCTAGAATGGTCTCTAGTCCCTGGTAAGAGGAAGCTCAGACATTTGAGGATGGGGGCGCAGGTGTTGGTATTTCATCCTCCAGGTGAAGTTTCACAACTTTGGAAAAGAAAAGAAGAAATGGGGCATCAACAGCTGGTTACATGTAGAATCAGAGAGCAGAGTTTGTGTTTCTGGACCAGAGCTCACCACACTGGACAATGGGCTACTGGCACTGGACTGGCAGGGCATCTGCAAAGCTACAGAGAACATGTTTGTCAGGAAACACCCTGACCTCCTCAGGAGAACCAGAAATGGAAATTTGAGGGGGGAGGAGAAAACTCCCCCCATTCAACTGCCAACTCACAGGACAGAGAATCTGGTGTGTGCCAGGGAGAGAAGAGGAATGGTCACAGAAAACAGCAGGCAAAAGGGCGCAGCTCTCACTGCGGGCCAAGTGTTGTGCTCATTGCCTTCTCTTAGTTATTGTCTTTGATCCAACAAAGTAAAATTCCCTTTTACAGATGAGGAAGCTGAGGCTTGGAGAAGCAGCCTTGCCCAGGATCACTTGGTTGGTGAGCACTGCAACCAAACTGCAGTTTCTTTACATGAAACAGCCTCCCAAGAAAGCATCCCAGATCAGAACAAGACTTGGAATGCCCGTCCCACCCCTGGCTCCTCCTGAGGGATGTTGCTGTACTCCTCCTGCAGAGACCTGCGTGGAAGTCAACACCCAAAGGGGAGCCACACCTGCTGTCCTGGCAGGGAGGACCCAGTCCCGTCTATCCTGACTAGTCTCCACTTGTCACACGGGAGAGACCTATCCTATATGGAAATCCACCAAGCTGAAGATGAAGTAGTGACTGCCCAAAAAGAGATGGGCAGCGAGGCTTGTCCAGCACAAATTACAACTGGGGCCACCTGCTGCGGTGACAGAGCATCTCAGTCATCCAGGCACATCCAAGGTAAGGCCCCTTCCTCTCCATGCTTCCCCACTGAGACATGTTCCCTCCTAAATATATGTCAGGGAGGCCTATACTGGCAGTTCCCTCCAGAGAGTGGCAAACTAACTCTCCTTCCAGCCTGGGCCTACAGCTGCCACAGGCCCAGCAACCTGCTCTTCTGTGTCCAATTTGTCATTGTTGAGCCATTGGTCTGTCCTCTCCATTCTACTGTGAGCTGCTTTAAAGCCCAAACCAGGTTTATATCCCTGAATCACCAACGTGAGACTCTGGCCTAACACAAGCACTGAGTATTTGTTTGCCAAATGACCCCATGGACCTGACATTCTTCAAAGGAAAATCCCTCCCCCCATCCCCAGCTTTCTCCAATTGGTTAGTCCTGTTTTTTTTTTGTACCACCAAATATAGTTATTTATTAGATTATAATGTTCTCAAGGCCAGAAATGAACCTGCATCTGTATCAAATACCTGATCCAGAACAAGCTCTTTGTAAATGGTAACATAATTTGTCACCACCCCAGCCCTGTAACTTTCTCCAAAAGGTAAAAGCCAAAATGCTTCTGAGTTAGATTTCTCAATCCTGTACTTGTGTGATTCACTTTTAAACGGTTTTAAATCAAAATGTGGCATTTTTACATTTATCCCTATAAAGTCTTTTGCTTTGGTTTATGAAAGTATTTCATTCTGTCACTCTCACACTTTTGTCATTTATATTTTCATCCAAGTCTTTAAGAACTTAATGATTGAACAAGACACTTGTGATTCACCAGCGGCTCCTACTACGAAGCTTTGCACATGGGAAGTTTTCAATAATATTTTTCAGATGAAAGAGAAGCCTACTACAAGCAGACTATATGAGAAAATCCTGGCTTCCCCTGCTGACATCTGTAGACTTGAAGACAGAAGAAGTAATAAAGGGAATGCTCCCTGATTGGGTTAAATTGGGATGTTAAAGCCATCAGCCCCTAGAGGTCACTCCTTTCTTAAGAGGTGTCAGGAGGAGAGGAAAGGGCTGGTGAGGGGCTGGCTGAAGGGTGTGGGGCCAGCCAGGAGCCAAGATTGCACACACCCCCCCCACCCTCCTACTTAACCCTGAGTTTCCCACTATTATCTTTAATGTACTGGGGCTTTGCCTACAATTTTGTTTGGAGGACACAGGTGCCCACATGAAGAAGATGAAGAATCAGTCTCCTTTTTTCACAGATGCCCACCCATCTGCCATGTGTACCTTATATACGGCTCTGTTCACCGTGTATCCCACGGCACCACTCATCATTTTCCTGTAAACAAGATGGAAAGATATAGTGTGGTTGGCTTCTTAGCAGGTAGTTGAGATGATGAATAAATCAAGTTCAACTTGGAGGGAGCTCTCTAGTGCTGTCCTAGAACTATGCAGGCCTTTTCTCAATGGCTTGAAGGAAACATCACAGGCACGTTTGCCAAGTGAGTCTATGATAAAAAGATATGAGGAATTACTGAGATTAGAAAGTGTCCAAAAACATTTAAAAAAAAAAAAGCATTGGCCTAAGAATAGACCAAACACCAAAGCACACACACCACTTAACAGGGATAAGTGCTACGTGCCACTTTCAGATGTTTGAAAACAAATATAAGATGGGGAAATTTGACTTCACTGCTTCTCATGAAAAAGCCAAAGGTTTATTATTAATAATAACTCCTGCTTTTTAAATGCTAACTATGTATCACTCCATCTGAAGCAAGAAGGGGACATAAAAATAAAAGCTAAGGCAAGTTCTGGTTGCAGTCATATAAATAGAATATTCAGGTCAAGGCAAGGAAACATATGACCATAATCTGAACTAGTCACAGCACCAAGTGGGGATTATGGTTTCAATCCCAGATGACACACTGTAAGAGCGACCTTGATAAACTGGGTTCTGTGCCAAGGAAAACACAACAGCGAAGACTCTATAAAGCACAGTAATGAGGAAGTGTTGAAGGAAGTGGGAATACTCGGTCAAGGAAGAGAAATTCTAGGAGGAATGTAATAGATATCTTTAAAAAAAATCAGAGGTCATGTTGAAGGGAGATAGGATGAGCTTTGTGTACCAGCAGAGAACAGACCAAGGATGAACAGGGCAGAGTTTGTGGCGGTGGATAACATCAGTCAGCACGTGTTGGTTGTGAGTACCAAAAATCATCTGACTAGCTTATGCAGAAAGCTGCATTTGTTGGAAGTACAGTAAGGGTTTTACCAATTCCTAGAAAGACTAGGCAAAGCAGACTGGAGACCCACAAGTAGCAGGTGGCTCCAGAAGGCCCTGGTGTCAGGAACTTCCCGACCATCTTGCCTGGCACTGCCTCTGGAATAACAGAATTCCAGTCATTTCCAGGCCCTTTATTACTTTGCTCAAGACCAAGTCACATACCTGTCCCTTGACTGTCCCAGGGAAATGAGAGGAAGAGTCTGGCGGAAGGAACGCCCAGTGATCCCTCTGACTTCCACAGGGGGGAGGGAGGACACTTAGATTTATTTGTCCAACCCAGGCTGCTCCAGTTCATTACCCAAAAGAAAATCATGGTCCTCTTAGGAAGGGAAAATGGATCTAAGATACTCAAAAAGTAAAAAATAACCACTACATAGAGCTCAAGATAAAGAATACTTTCTAAACATTAAAGCTATCCAGGAATGCAAAGTCCAATGAGGTCGCCTTCATTTGAGTCATGCTGGCATAGGTCACGGAATCAAACAACAGGAGGTACTGTGGGCTGAACTTGGAGACCCCTTAAAGTCTAAGATTCTATGTTTTTAAATAAGTAGTTTTTCAATGCAGGGGACACACCAGAATCTGATTTTTATTATTTTATTATTTTTACAGATTATTTCTGCCTCACTCTCTCCCCTGTTCCTAAAGATTCTAATGCCCCTTGTCATCCCTCATTTCCTGTGGCTACCTGAGGACCAGAAACACCACATCTGAGATTTCTACTGCTTTCTCCATGCCTTATGTTGGTAAAATAACCCAGAAAAAGAGACATGATGCTAATTAAGTGGGAAAGCTCTTTTTTTTTTTATTTAAAACCTTTTTTAAGTAATAGGAATGTCTAACTCATAGATGGAGGCAGTATAAAAAAATTCTGTAAAAAATGAGAAGGGACTTGGTTGAAGAAAATTAATAGTTGGAGTTATCTAACAATGCTGCAAATCTTGGCTTCCCTCTGCTACTGCTGTTTGGTTTGGAGTAGGTCCAGTTTTCCCCTTGCATAAAAGGAGACAAGAGCTGTTTGAAGCCATTAACAGCACCAATAGGAGGGACATCTGAATTAATAACCAGGAGGCCAGTCAGCCAGGAGCAATTCTCAGCATAATCTTTTCCTTTGACTTTTGTTGTAAGACTGATATTTTGCTATATTATGCTTGGTCCAACATGCCCCTGCACAGCCAAATAATTTATCTTCCCAACTCTCTGTTTTTTAAAAAATGGACCTGGGTAAAATATTTTAATTTACTTGAATGAAAACTCCTCTGTGGATTGGGCTAGGTGCTATGAAGTATTAACCCTGAGCATAAAGAATTACTTGGAATTTAGCAAGAAATAATAATACACATAAGGCCTCTGGAAATAATATGACTAGGCTGCTCTTCAAATAAGGCTAAATGAACAGAGGGAGGGACTCGCCACACAGACCACAGGGCACTCCTTTTGTTTCTTTGCTAGTAAATTTATACAAAGAGTAACTTCTTTTTGTGCCTGCACTCTGCTCATCCCTACTTGTTATTATGTAACCCCACTCTTTGCAAAGTCATCTTGCAGTGAATTTCTAGGGGCCCCCAGCTCAGGAGTGAGTCCTCAAAGAGGACTGTGGTCCCATTGCTGGTTTCCTGCCCCCAGCTCCAGCCTCCGCCCTGAGAGAGGCTGCACCTGCCGCTGCACAGTCCTGACAGTGCCCCCGAGCCGCCCAGGTGTCAGACCGGCCACATTCTATGCCGGCACAGGGAGCGGTCGGCCCGCCTTTCTTCCGTGCTTCCCAACACGCTGGATGACAAAACTGCCCGCCACCCTCTGGGTGGCCCTGCCTCAGCTGCTAGCCGCTGCTGTTTCCTGAAATCCTCTCTCCCCTGGAGCACCCTGCCGTCTGCCCTGCCTCTCCATGAGGTCTCCCTGCCACCTCGCAGCCCGCGCCCCACTTTCAGTTGCCGCGGCTCTTGCTCTTCCTTCTTCCCCCTTCTTTCCACAGAACTTGGCCCCGACTCCTCCTGGCACTTGCTGTGTTTGTTCATCTCCCCCCTTGGTTAACACGTGAGCTCCTTGGGCCGGGACCTTCTCCCCAGGGCCTCGGTATTCCCCACACCCAGCGCGGCCTGCCCGGAAAATCTACTCACCTACGCAACTGAACACTCAGAAAACTGGAATTCTCAAGAACCTTTGGTGTCCCTAGAAGTCTGTTTCTTTCTCTTACTGAAAGTCTCAGCTCCCCCACTGCCTTCTGGAGCTCCCTTCCCTGCCCTTCACTCCCAGGGGACTACTGGCGACCTTGGCTTCTGGCCTGGGCTCCTCCAGGATCCCACAGCTTCCAATCTGCACAGAGCACCCATCAGGTGCAAACTTACCGTGGGCTCAGAGGCTCACCCTGTAATCCTAGCACTCATGGAGGCTGAGCTGGGCTGATCACTTGAGCTCCTGAGTCCAAGACCAGCCTGCGCAAGGGTGAAACTGTCTCTACTAAAAATAGAAAAATTAGCCAGATATTGTAGTGGGTGCCTGTAGTCCCCCCCTAGTCAGGATGCTGAACCAGGTTGATCCCGTAAGCCCAGGAGTTTGAGGTTCCTGTGAGCTACAATGATGCCACTGCATGCTACCTGAGGCAACAAAGCAAGACTCTGCCTCAAAAACAACAACAACAACAAAAATAACTTACTGCAATTGGAAGTAACCCTACATAGCCTGACCCATGGACCCCATGCGGAGTGAGGACACACTAGTCCCTGGCTTTCCAGAGTGACATGCTGTCATGGCTCCCAGTCCCTTCCAAGGACCACCACCTCCACACCACCTAGCAGCTCCCACCCAACCCTGTCCAATCACAGCAATCCTCACTGAGAGAAGACCTGAAGGTCAAAGCCTGCACACCTGGGGGGCTGTCTGAGGCTGTGGGGGGTCATACTCTATCTTTGGAAACACAGACTTGCCTTTGTTCCTTCCTTACTTATGCACAGAGACTGTCGTGTCTGTGACGACACAGCCAAGCCAGCCCCACCCCCTTACCTCTTTAATGCTTATGTTCCATACCTCCCCACTTGACAGAGCCAGGGGTGAGGGAATGTTTAATCTTAGCAGTAAAACTCACATTCATCATATTCAGAGCACCAGTTCAGAAGAGAAGACAGCGGCAGTGGAGATATCTCTGGGACCTCTAGGAGGGATTAACTCGGCTGAATGTGGAATGTCAGTGCCTCCCCAACTGACATCCAGTGCTGAACAAGTTTCTCCGCCTAAAACTCAAGTGACTCTCAGAAAAGGATCACTGCCGATATTATATACCCAGAGCATTTGTGTTTCCAGTGAGGCTGGCATGTCCGACAGTTTTCAACACAATTGTCATACGATCTCCTGATAGACAAGCCCAAGCTAGCACTGGGCCTAGCCTCTCGGTCACCTCTTTGCCCAGAGTCGCCAGGGTGAGAGCTTACTGGGATTCCATGGTGAGGTCACCTGTGCCAGGAACATGGCTTAGGAAGCAGAGGCTAAGGCCATGTGCTGGGCAGGCCTCGGCTCCAGCTACAACATCACCGTCAAAACAATGTCATGGATGAGCCGAGAATTTCTGGTGCTCTAAGCATGTTAAGTCCCGGCCAAAATCCCAGACTGCCCACTAAAATGCCTCTGTAAATATTTTGACATTGTGTTGGGACATCCCAATGTTAGTGAGCTCAGGTACTGGCAATAAAAATCTGATAGCACTTTATGCAAGCTGCTTCTATAGACTTCTTTATCACATTCTCTCCTTGGTTTATTTTCAATATTAACAAGGGATGGATGACATCTCCTGAACTTGGCACTTGGTTGCCTTCCTGACACTCAGAATTATGAAGTATGAGTCTTAGTTCAACAAATATCTCGAGCACCTGTATGTGCCAGGCACTGAACCTGGCTCTACAGACAGGTGGGGAAAACAGCAGAAGTACCTGCAGTCCTTTCAGGGCTGATGCCTCACAGGTAGACTTGGGCTTTTCTGCACACAGGCAAGGCCAGTCTATCCAAATCCTCAGCCACAGGGCTAGAATAAGCTGCAAAATGAAAAAAGGAGTGCTGCGACCAGAGACGACAGCCTAGCCACAGACAGCCCTGGGACTGTAAGTGGCAGAAAGAAGGACTGTCAGTCTCAGATTGGCAAAGCGGACTCTGCTGACGATTGTGCCAAAGTGCCCTGTTGTGCTATGTGTATCACTGTCATAAATTCTAACAACTACATTTCACTGAAGCTTCTCTAGGGACTAAACCCTTGGCCCAGGGCCTTCCTCATGGAACTGGTCTTGCAAGGGACTTCCTGTTTCGCTCAGGAGAAGGGGAAGGAGAATCTGGGGGTTCAATCTGACCGTGTACCAAAGGAATCATGTAGCTGGCCACCTCCTGCCATGGTGGCAGTTCTCCAGACTATGAAACAGTGGGGACACAGGGACCCAGGGCAGTGCCACTTTTGCCCCCTCTGCTGTAACCCCACCACCATTCCGTAGACAGAGGCCTTTAAGAAAAGCTTCTCCATCTCTAGTGTAAACAAGGTCAGATAGGCCAAAATGTCACATACACTATAAAGTGTTATAAAACTAGGGAATAACTCCATCATCATCAACATGAAAGGACGGCGACACCACCTCAGGCTTGCTCACTACAAGAGATCCAAATCAAGAACCATTCCCTTTCTTTTTCTACTCTTTCTTTTAATTATGTCTCTATTGTGGTATAATTTCATACAATATAATGAATAGGTTTTAAGCATAATAGTCATTGAATTTTGTTCGTTACTTTGTGACCAATATAAACTCAAGGAGTTATATTGTAGAGTACAATAAAGTTAAACAGCTGCATTTTAACTAATGTATTTACAGCCACAAGTTTAGATATGCCACATGTTACGGATTGAATGTTTGGGGCCCACACGCACACATAACAATGCATGTGTTGAAGCCCTAACCACCAATGTGACTGTGCTTGGAGATAAGGCCTTTATGGAAGCCATTAGGAGTCAATGATGTCTAAGGATGGGGCCCTATTCTAAGAGGAGGACAACCCGGCCCAGTGTATGCCTGTAATCCTAGCATTTGGGGAAACTGAGGCAGGAGGATGCTTGAGACCAGGAGTTTGGGACCAGCCTATGCAACATAGTAGTGAGAACCTGTCTCTACACATGTATGTACATGGAGATCTTTGCTGCAGGAACACACGAGGTGATAAAAGAGGTCATAGGAAGGCACAGCAAGAAGGTGCCATGTACAAGCCAAGAGAAGAAGCGTCAGAATGAAATCTACTTTGCCAGTTGACAAAGACTAAGACTTTGGCCAAGTTTAATACTTATACTTGATACTATGTGTAGGCAAAGTACTTTTCCATTTTTTTGTTTTCTAATGGGAGCTTTTAAATGGTGCCATTTTGTCTACACTGTTTTGATCAGTAGGATGATGTAAATGATTTTAATATTTTAACAGTGCCATTACACATCATTAAAACATACTTGTTTCTTTCTGTCAGACACCTACTCACGCTTGAAAAGCTTGAGTATCTGCGAAGGTGTTTTAACTTAAATATGGACTTCTTTAAATTCTTCTCACAAATTACATCCATTTGCCAGCCACTGTTTCAACATGGCCAGTAGAAATATGACAAAAAAGAAATTAAACCAAAAAAGGAGGCTGCAAATTCTCAAGACTGACTATGACATTCCCAAGCAAATATAAACAGAAATGAAAGTCATATTACGCTATCTGGAGAGGCTTACAAACCAACTGTGATGTCTATCATAGCTCAAGTCAAAGAATTAGTCTGATTGTGTGTGCAAAAAGCCACCAAACCAGACCTGCATGCAGATGGCTTCTCAGAACACATACCCATGAGAGGGAAGCAGGAAAACTTGGAGAAGCAAGCTGGACCCAAAGCCCACTCTCTCCTGCCCAGCAAGTCTGCCCCTAAGGCCACTGAGGTTGTCCTTGGCTACTGCTCCCCTGCTCCCTTCCCCGGGCTCCTGCCCCCTCCTCCCTCACTCCCTGTCAGACCTCACTACTTTGCCCCATCAGGACCCTGATTTCCATTGGAAAACTGATCCAGTGACCTCCACAGCATTCAGACGTCACTGCTTAGTGGTCCTGCTTTCCTGCCAATTACACTCATTCATGTTTTTAAAAATACTCTTCTAGGGATGCTTAAACTTAAGCAATCAGATTGATAATGCCAATTCTAATCTTTGGTTTCCAGCTGTATTAGTTTCATGGACCAAACATTCATCTTTATCAAGTTTGATTCATATTTTTCTCTGTATATCAGATAACAATACTTTTTTAAGGTTTCAGATAACTCAAATAATCATTCTGGGTCACAGTAATACTAATTTCAATAGAAAATAATTATTAAATATAAATTAAAACCTTGTTGGAGCCACGTCTCTGGCCCCGGCCCACTCAACCGGACACGAGCCACTGCGCCAACTTACTCGGGGTACGTCTCATTCAGGTCTCAGGTGCCAAAGCACCTTAGAAGTCACAGTCAATATTAGTAGAAGCGAGCATCTCAGCAGCCTTAGCAGGGGAGGCCAATCAGGTGTCCTCTGAGCAAGAGGAGCCAAAAGAGGAGTCCCAGCTAACTTCTCCCGGAGTGATCCCGTGACCACCTGCACCACAGGTGTGGACACTGCTAACCACGCTGTACATACTTAAATGCTCTAGTGCATCTCACTAATGAGAGCCAATGATGTTAAATCCCTTCCCTAATCCTTTATTGGCAAAGTATTTCTTACAGGTGCCTCCTACAAAACCTATTACCACTTTGAAATCTAAATAAATCTGTGTATTGTTGGCAGGTGTTGTTCCAGAGTGCATGAAGTTGTCTGGGAGTAAAACAGGAAATAAATTTCTCCCACTGAAAGAGAATTGAAGATTTAATAACTGGTCCAAAATGCCCCCACAGAACACATTTCTCCTAAGGCTAAGCTGCCAAAACAATGGGACTGACCCCCCCAAAAAAATGTATGGCTTAAGGCAATTTAGTGTGAGACAAAAAAAAACACTTTCTTGAAAAGTCCATAGTTCTTCTTGCTTGACAATCCAAAGCCCACGGACCCCAAGACAGCATCTGGTTCTGGACTGTTTGCCATGCAAAAAAGGTTGTGACATAGGATGACCCATCATCTATCCATAGGGCAGTTAGATTCACCCCCAAAAGAGGCCATCAAACCATGGTGTGCCTGACCCTGGTGTGCCTGGTCCCTGGACGAATCCATGCTTGGGCAGCAGGCTGCATGGTCTCTTCCTCCCCGGAGAGTTACAGCAATGGTGAGCCAGAAGGTGCCTCATCAGAGCTCACCCTGGAGGTACAGGCTTTTCAGCACCTCCAGATATCAACTGGAATTCCTAGAAATCAGGTCCCAAACATGAAATTCCATTCAAATCTCCACATAGGTTCAAATTATAAAAAAAGAGGAGAAGTCAGCTACAGTTGCTGTTGTTCTCAGCCTCTGAAATAGTTGCCTGCTGATTCATAACCTAAACACAGGGTTAATTCCTTTCAGAAATCTGCTCGTGTGCACCCCAAATTATTATTATCTGCATTCAACCATGGGAGCGTGACAAGCTGAAAGGCTGCCAGCCTGGCCTCTCTGCCATTCCCCTTTTAAGAAAACAGATCTGGCTTTGGGCAGGCTCTGCAGACTGACACAGTCTCCAGACGTGAATGTTATTTTATTAAGATATAGGGTGACATAAAATATTTGTATAATCAATATATCTCATTCAGCTTTAAAATCTATGACAGGTCTTCAAGTAATCTCGTTTTCACAGATCGAGTAGACTAGTCAGAGTAGTGACGAATGTCGGCGGGGACACCCTGCTTATTTATGAGGGAGTGATATTATATCTAGTTTCTGTGTGCTAAGAAATGGAAACGGGTTGGTGCAAACCCTTCTCAACCCCACAACCTAGAACACAGGAGACGCCTTTTACTGTATAATGTAATCCTTTAACTTCAGACAGGAGGCGGACGGCTGTATTTTACTTTTATTGATTTCCTTTCAGCCTTCTGCTGTCTGAAAGCATTGCCCCCACCCCAAGAGTAGAATGCCGATCCTTGAAATGGACACTTCTTAACGAGGGCCCTTTAAAGAGCCTCCTTGAAGTGTCCTACTTTTCTTAATACTTGTGACTGCAATCCACCATCAAAGGGCACAAGAGAAATGAAATTGAAACACGGGCCTGAATAGAGACAACTGAGGGTTCTTCATTTAAGGGGCTGGTTCCTTTTCTCTCATTATATGATGGAATCTGAAAGTAACTCCTGAGATTCTGGCCACTATCTCCGGGAAGTCCCAAAGGTAACCACCTCCACAGTCCCTCCCATTCTATTCAGAAAAACGAAGAATCAGACTCTTCTGGTGGGCAACTGACAAGGACTTGAGAGAAAGTAGAGCCAAAGAAGTGCCTGAGGTCATTCTGGAACCGACTGATGGAGAGCTGAATTACACGGTGCACGCCAACGAAGGGTACGTGCTGTTGCACCAGAACACAAACACCGATACTGGGGCTTCCGGTGTTTTAGAAACAGTCTCAGTAGGAAGGGATCTTAGGAATGGATTTATCCATCTAGCCTTCCTTCCATCCCTTCAATTTAGCCCCCTCTCCATGCCGAGCTGGTGCCAATGCTGGCAACTCGGAAATGGAGACTTGGTTCCTGCCCTCGAGTTACTTGTAGTCCAAGAGTTGGGGTGGGAGGGGAGACAATTAAATATACAGAATCATGCAGTGAAACAGACCAGAAGACCATGCCAGCTGCTGGGGAGCACCAAGGAGAGTGTAGTCAGTTACTCCCAGGACTGCAAGAAAGACTGGATAAAGGTGGATAGAGATGGTGCCAAGGAAGAGTCAGGGAGGATGAGTCCCACTCACAGCAGGCAGTGGAGTAAGACATGCAGATGCTGTACAAGCACTTTTACAAATATTAACACACTGGAACAAGACCCAGGTGTAGATACTAGTATTATCCCCATTTCATGATGCACAGAGAGGTTAAGTAACTTCCCCATGTCAAGCAGCTACCACATGGCTGAGCTGGAGCTCAAACCCAGGCATTCATGACAGGGTCCACACTCATAACCACCATGCCAAGGGTTGCCAGACTGACATGAAGTGACATTTTTCAAAGAGGGCAGGGCCATAGATTTTGTGAAGTGACAGAGAGAGAGCATGACATTAGGTGTCAGTGGAGTTAAGCATCCTTCTTTTGACAAGTAAAGGGTGATCTGGATAGAGTCGGCCTTTAGCTTCTGGAGCTGGGCTGAGAGTGCCCCTGGGCACAGGCAGTTGTGACCAGGACTCAACCATCTGATCACATGGCATGGTTTTTAGTTCTCCTAAAGATGCAGGAGGGGACCACTCTGATGCTTTTTTTCTCATATCAGATAACTCTACAATGTAAGTTTGCCTTATAAAACAGAATGTGAAATTACCATGATGTCTTTCTATGTTTCTTCTTCCTTTTAATTTTTGATTTAAATTATTTCTTGAATATATCTAAAAAATCAAATTTCAAATTCTGGAAGTAATTTGTACTGATTTAACTAAATAAAACAATTCATGGTTATATAAATTAAAAGTTATTTCTCCTCCTAAAATGCCTCGGTCCTTACTTGCCGGAGATAATACCTGTATCCATGCTCAGACAATTAGACATTGATACATAGGGGAGAAATTAGGGTGTTCGTTCTGTTGCTTCTTTATACAAGTATGGAAACAGTGCACGCTTTATTAAACAGCTTACTTTGCTCACTTAATGATACATCACAGACCACAGCCTTCTTTCAAGAGCCACGTGGCATCCCATACTATCATTGCTCTACCATTCCTCTATAAAAGCACGGTTTCCAGTTTTGTGCCTCTCAAGCAAAACCAAAGCAAATATTTCTGTCTTTCCTTTCCTCCTTCCTCTGCCTTTAGGTTTTAAAAATTACACAGTGGTTACTAAAGTTTATCAAAGACTCACTCCTACCTTTTAGGGAAATGACTCCCTAGAATTTGCTCCTAAAAGTAAGGGGTCTGCCCAGGCCTAACATTTCAGTTGTGTTCTGTAGCCTGCTTTTCCCAGGACACGGTTTCCCTAGTGGAGGCCATGAGACAATTTCCAGCAAGACTTCAGTCTTCATGGATGATTTATTTCCTCGACCTACCTAATTTATCCCATTGAAGCAAAGCTTTTTCTAAAATCACTCATTAGTAGTTTTTATGTTGTTTTCTGCCTGGCCATGACTTTTTAAGGTAAAAGCTGAAATGTCAAAGCAATCTCAAGTCCAGGGCAGGTCCTCCCAGCCTGGGCTATTATGTGCTGACCATTGACCCAGGGCAGCCAGAGCAAGTGAGGCTGGAGAATACAGCTCAGGAGGAGGGGCCAGCTTGTGTTTGGAAGAGTTGGGTGCTCTGATATTTTGACCTTTTTAGTCTCAAATTGATTCTTTCGGACAAGAAAAACTAAAACAAAATGGAAAGTGCCAGAGTTCTGCTTCTTCTGAGCCACTTGCCGAGGTTCTCCCTGCCCAGCCTCAGGGCCACTTACTCTTGGTTCCTTCACCTGGTCTCACTTGGTCTCCTGTGGCTCCTCTGCCCTCAACACCCACCTGCTCTGTCTTGGTTTAAACACTTGCTGCTCGAGTTGGCCTCTCCCCCTACAGCAGCGGTTCTCAACCTGTGGGTCACAACCTCTTTGGGGGCCAAATGACCCTTTCACGGGGTCACCTAAAACCATCACATCCACCCCATACAAATACAGTATGAAAATAATTTTATGGTTGGGGGTCACCACAACAAGAGGAACTGTATTAAAGGGTTGCAGCATTAGGAAAGTTGAGAACCACTGCCCTACAGGTTATCCACTGTCAGGGCGCCCACGCTGTGCTTCTATGTGAGCTCTTAAGGACAGGTCATTATTGGTGTGACTTGCACCATGTCCCTGGTGCCCAGCACAGAGCCTGCCTCACACACGCAGACAGACACGTGCCATGGCACATGCAATGCTGTTCCGAGTGGGCACATATCATTATGCTTAATTCTTAAAGCAATGCTATGGGTAAGGCCACGAATGTCCCTCTCACAGATAAGGAAGCTGAGTCATAAGAACCCACACTCACCACCACAGGGCTCTCTTGTCACCCAAACAGCTCTGTTGTTCCCTTGACCTTCTGACTTAATATGACCAGAAGAATCTTCTGTAGGGTCCTCAGCTACTTTCAGACCAAGCAGCTTATTTTAGGTGTGGGCCTCTCCCACCTGATTCTTACTCTGTGTTCCTTACTTGTCTTTATCTTGACTTTATGCTTTTCTCATCAGGATTTAGATGCTCATCAGCAGCCATTGTTAGGGGTTGGGGACCTGGGAGGTGCCTCCCTTTTATTTTCAATAAGATCAGTGTTACGTAATGACATGATCCGAGTCCCTGGGTTAAGCACATCAGGGTTCCTTTCTTCCCAAATCCTGGGCCACAAAATTAGATCTATCTTTCCCCGTGAATTTTAAGAAATTGGCTTCTACAAATTTAGAGTTCAAGGAAACTGTTGACACTCACGTCTGAGTGTCCCTCGCCAGCCATCACACATTTTTCTCTCCAAGTGCCCATCAGTAGTAGCACTGTGTGCGCTTGAACTCTGCCTTAACCATCCAAGTTTATCAAAGAGAGCAGTTTCCCTAGTTACCTCTGTACCCTCTGGAGAGTGAACTTCCTGGAGGTCTGCTGTAAGCAGGCTCACATCCAGGGGAGCCCAGGCTTGACCAGCTATTTTCTGATCTGTGCCTGGGGCACCTGCTACTGTCTCTGCCTTGTGACAAGTGCAGCCACATCCCCACTCCCAGTCACTAGGGCTTCTATTCATCTTTTGCCTCTGTGAGGACACGTGGTACCCTCTCGTCCTGCTCACACATGTACACACGGAGGCCAAACTATGCAGCAAGCTTCCTTCCTACATTTCCTTTAATCTTGCCATTTCTTACCTCATTTCAAACTGCACCGTGCTCTACTCTCTCCTCCCTACTTCCTACCCCCTCACACTCACACACATGTGCACATATGTACTCTGCGGGCACCTGCTCTTCTACCAGCGTAACTAAAATTCCAGAGCTTAGCACAGTGCCAAGGGCATGGTTGTACCGGGCAGACAGAATTCCTCTCCTGATAACTGAGCTTCGCCTCCCAGGTTATTTATTCCCCAGGGACCCCTCTTCAGCACTGGGTCCTCCAGAACATCCCACCAGACCTAGAAGTCACCTGCCCTTATGGACAACTCCAATCAAATACTCTGTCTCTCTCCGTTCCCCCCCTCTTTGCTCCTCACCCTCACATTCTCACAGAGCCCTCACTTCAGGCTGTGCTTTTCTGTGCAAATGTGTCTCCTTCCCTCATTCACTGTGGCTCAGTAACTGCCTACACTGTTGAAGGCCCTCACTCCATCACTGGTCTTATAAATCAATCTGACAGATGGATAAACAACTCATAATAATGATACAATTCTAAATTCTATACTTGGAGTACACATGATAAGCTATTCAAAAACAGAGAAGGGAACAATTGGTTCTGTTGGTCTGTAAGAGAAGGCTGTGGTTGAAATCTCACACATTGAATTGGGTCTTGAAGGATGTGTAGGAGTTTCCTGGCAAAGGAAAAGAAGACTACACAAATAAAACACACTGGAAGGGGCATGATGTGGAAATGATGGGGGGTTTGTGTGGCTACCCAAGGGGAGGCAGAGGTGGGATAGGGGTGGTGGGGAGGGTGACGTTTTGTTTACCAGCATATACAGATCCTGAAAGGCAAGAAGGAGGCCCTCAGTAAATATTTATTTTAGAAGGTAAATGAAACAGGATAAAGCCAGATTTTTAAAGAGGATTTTATGCCATGCAGTGAAGTCTAAACTTTAGTTTGTAGACAGTGAGAATCACCAAACTTTTTAAATCAGAGAAACAGTATCATTACATCTATGTCTTAGAAAAGAGAAAACTTTTTTTAATTTTGCTTTCAATCTTCTTAGTTTGAAGGTTTTTTAAATTTTTCTTTCTTTATTTATTTTTTATTGAGACGGAGTCTCACTTTGTGGCCCTCAGTAGAGTACCGTGGAGTCATAGCTCACAGCAACCTCCAACTCTTGGGTTTTTAAGTAATTCTCTTCCCTCTGCCTCCCAAATAGGATGGGACTATAGGCGCCTGCCAGATTGTCCAGCTTTTTTTTTTTTTTGGTAGAGACAGGATCTCACTCTGGCTCATGCTGGTCTCAAACCTCTGAGCTCAGAGCAATCCACCCGCCTCGGCCTCCTAAGGTGCTAGGATTACAAGTGTGAGCCACCATGCCCAGTAGAAAAGAGATAACTCTTAAGATTGTGTATAAAACAGATTTAAAAGGGAAATTTAGGGAGAAATAAAGCCTCACACTAGCTAACTCTTTTTTAATTGGGTGTGTGGGTCTTGATTGGGCTCATCCTTTGCTCCAAATCTTGGTTATTCTTGGGAAATCATATTCTACTCTACGTTAGGAAATTCACTTGATACTGATGCTTAATAGAGCAACATAGGGGCCTTGGGAACTGTTGGATTTATTTCTGCCTCTCCTCAGTATTTTTTCCAGAACCTCACTCACTGTCACTCTCCAACTCCCCAGCTTTCACCCCTCGTCACGATTTATAGTGCCTCTTTCTCCACCTCCCTTGTAAAGCCCACTGGCTGCACACTTCTGTCACCATGACCCAGTGGCGTGCTCCGTGAACTCTTTCTGTCGTCACACTGGCCTTTTGAGATGTGTTCCCTGGAGATGCAGAACCTTCATCAAGTGGACACCTCAGACTCCGTTCAGGATGCTTCGAGGCAAACAGGTCAGTGAGTCTGGTCCATTCTCTCCAGACGAAGAGCTTCCTATTTCTTCTTGGTTTGGCACTAAACTTCTCCCTACCCCTTCTTTTCCATAAGTCTCTGGGTGAAGCTAAATTCTGATGGGGGGGAGTGTCAGCTAAGGTAGGAAGGGGCCTGTCACCCCATATGACCCAGACTATGATTCCCACTGGGACAAATTCAAGAAGAAATAAATTGTAGTTCTCACATTTCAAGCCAGGGAAGAGATTTGCTTTTTAAAATAAAACAATGATAGAATCTTGGATCCCATGATGTTTTCCTTCTTGTTTCCTTGAAAATTATTTCCTGCATAGTTCTGTGGCAGCCCACGGACCATGGCAGTTGCACATGCACGAGTCCTGTGAACTTCGGAAGTCTTTTTCTTTCCGCCAATATCTTCAGTGCTGGGATTAGCACATCACTCATCAAAGAAGACAGGAGAAAGTTCCCCCGCACAATCGTACGCTCTTGAATTCCTAAGTCAATCTCATTTATAAAAAGTTAAGCATCTATGGCATAACTTGTGATTGATCCAAAAAGACTTTAGCTGTACTTTGTCAAAACATGTACTGTATTTAAAAATCTGAAAGTATCATGAAACTCAGTCTCGAGAGAATCATTGAACTACCTTACTATCCAAATTTTTCCTGGAAATTGTACCAATTCTTAAACTAGCAAACAAGAAATGAATTAATGTAAAAGAACCATTGAAGGAGGCTGAGTTCCAGGGCTCACACTTATCATTCTAGCACTCTGGGAGGCTGAGACAGAAGGGTCACTTGAGCTCAGGAGTTCCAGAGCAGACTGAAAGAGAGGGAGACCCCATCTCTACCCGTGTTTCCCCCAAAATAAGACACTGTCTTATATTTATTTTTTCTCAAGAAGACACACTAGGGCTTATTTTCAGGGGATGTCTTCCTCTCTGCGCCAAAATCCACCAAAATGCGCATCACTAGGTCTTATTATCAGGGTAGGGCTTATATTTAACAAATGCATAGAAATCCTGCTAGTACTTATTTTGGGGAAACACAGTACTAAAAATGGAAAAATTAGCTGGGCATCATGATACTTGCCTGTAGTCCCAGCTACTCAGGAGGCTGTTACTCCTACCCAGGAGTTTGAAGTTGCAGTGAACTACAATGATGCCACTGCACTCTACCTGGGATGACAGAGCAATACTCTGTCTCCAAAAAAAAGAGTCATTGAATGGAACGTGATTTTCTTGTTTTGTTTTGTTTTGCTTTTTAACCAAAATCTTAAGAAATATTTTATTCTTATATTTAAGGGTTTTTTTTCTTGAGATTATTTCTACTCAATTTCTTAGAGACTTCCAGAATAAAGAGATACTTGAGGTACAGACAAATCTAGAAGGAAACAAGCAACAAACCTCAAGAGGGTGGAGGTCTGTGTGAGTCTCCTGAGGCTGAGCCCAGGAGTCCTCGAAAGCGGCATTGTGGTTGGTGATCTATGGTAGACTGAATTATTGGCCGAAAATCTTTGCCACTCCCTGTATCCATCCTGTCTCTATTTAAAGTTTTGTATTTTGCTCATTATCTCAATTAAATAACTTGGCCCTGCCCTTCTTAAGCTTTGCACTAAGACACGTGTTCCTGCCCCTCACCCTGATCTTAGTGCTGCCCACACCCTTTTCTGTATAATTCTGAAGTTACTTCACCAGACAGAATATGTTTCTCCTCCTCTTGACTTTAAGGTTAGTTATGTGACTTATTTTAGCCAATAAAATGGGACAGAAGGCATGGTGTGTCCCTCTGTCTCAGCCTTAAGAGGCCTTGCAAGCTTTCACTTGCCCTCTTTTTCTTCTGCTCTTAACATAAGAAGAATTTGCCTTTGGTCCCAGGAGGAGAAGCTATATGGAGCAGAGAAGAACCTCTGTGTGGTTGTATGGTGCAGAGGGAGCCCAGCCTAGATCAGCCGATCTCCAGCCAGGACCCAGACACATGAGCTAAATAAATGCTTACTGCTGGGATGTTGTGGCCACACAGAAAGGTATTGCACCTACCAACAATTATTTCACCCTGGCTAGTTAGTGTGAGTTAATCAAGGTTATCCCATTCCCATTCCCCCATCAGTAACTGATTGAGGAATGCAGATATCTAGGCTCATTTAAGCCAATGAAACATAAGAGAAATTTGCTGGAGACTTCGAGGAAAATTATTCCTTTCTTTTATGAGATATGCCAAGCTATGCTCTCTTGTTCCCTTTATACATCTTTGTGCACAAGAAAGCATGCAACTCTGATGGCCAATAACAGGCACCCAAAGACCTCCAGGAGAACGAACCTCAGAACAAAATCAGTTCAGAGGTGGTGCCAAGCTGTGACAATCACAGAAAACTAAGGCAGAAGCTTTGGTCAAACCAGTACTGAATTCTGACCCATCTCTGAATTTTCACTCACACGCTTCAGTATGTATTTTCGTTGTTTAAAAATAAACGATAATATTGTTTAAGCCAGTTTGGGTTGGGCGTCTGTTTCCCGCAGCTGAAAGCATTCTCATTAGCTGACTCAGGCCACCTAACTGTTTCTGAACTCACTTTCGGCTCCTCTTTCCACATTATTCCAGATTTAACAGGTGAGTCTCTGAGTGAAATAGAGTTTAGTCATAAAGCTCATGGTCGTTATTAAGAGTTCCACACTCCTTCCCTTAGGCCTTGCCTCACAGACTGCTCTGCAGAGTGATGTGTCTTCCTCCCTCTGTGCAGCCATAGTTACATGAATAACCTGTCACTTTGCCCCATAATATTTCTACTTTAAAAATGACAAGAGAGGAAACTAACGAAATTAATTATGGTACTTTGATATAATAGAACACCATAAATCCATAAAAAATTATGTATTAACTCAGCAAATATTTACCCAAAGCCTACTTCATTTCAGTGAGTGTGTTATAGAAGAACACTTGAAGATATGGGAAATGTTAAATATAGACTATGCAAGATTCAAACTATAAAGCCTGATTATAATATCTGATGTAGACGATATTTAGGTGAGACTTCGAACTTCAGACTTCAAAACTGATGCTGGAATAAATCAAGACTTTTCAGGTTGTTGGGATGGAATGAATGTATTTTGCATGCAAAAAGGATATGAATTTTGAAGGGCTCATGGACTAAATGTTTATGTTCCCCTCAAATTCATATGTTGAAGCCCTCACCCTCAATGTGATGCTATTTGAAAGAAAGGTTTTTGGGAAGTCATTAGGTTTAGAGTGATAATAAGGGTGGGGCTCCCATGATGGGATTAGTGCCCTATGAGAAGAAGGACACTAGGACTGTCTCTTTCCACCAGGTAAGGACACAGCAAGAAGTCTGCAAGCTAGAAATAGGATCCCCACCAGGAACCCAATCAGCCCACACCTTGACCTTGGACTTCCTAGACTCCAGAACTATGAGAAATAAATGTTTATTATTTAAGAAAAAATAATTACAGCATAATGTTAAATATGTAAAAAAGGAATATGTATACATATATACACATACCCACAAAGATAATAAGGCTAGAAAGCTACTACTCTATAAATATTAGTAAAGGTCATCTCTGAATAGTAGGATAACGTACAATTAGCTTCTTCTTTATGCTTTCCATATTTTTCACATTTTCTATGATTAACATATTACTTCTGTAAACAGAAAAAAACACCCAAGGAAGAAAATTATACTAGTGTCTTTGACAAAACTAATAAATCTTGCAGCGTTTATATTTTAGATTCATTAGATATTGCAATCATGTACTTTATTTCTTCTTTCAATGAGCCTTGATGTTTAACACATATTATACAAAGATGCTGTGTACATTAGTTAGAAAGAACAAAAAAAGGAATATTTTTAAGTTATCAAAAACTCACATTTACATTTAGAATCATGTCTCTTTTCATGTCAGATTTGAACTTTGGAAAGGGAAAGAAGAACCAGACAGCTACTGCAGACCATGTTTATTCCTGAGGTCTCCTCAAAAACCTGCATACAGCTCCAAGAGGGGCGAACAAAAGAGAAAAAGAGAGAGTGAGTCATGTGATTCAGTTTTCTGCGGGCTAAAGCATGAGTATGACTAACTTGTCCCACTCCAGCTAACAGCCCACTGTACCTTCAACTCTCTGACCAACTACTATGTGAAACCCCATATTATGCTGAGACTGTTCCAGAAATGTACTGGTTATTATTAAAAAGAAAAAGGAGTGGAGGCTCGGCGCCTGTGGCTCAAGCGGCTAAGGCGCCAGCCACATACACCTAAGGTGGCGGGTTCGAATCCCCAGCCCAGGCCCGCCAAACAACGATGGCTGCAACCAAAAAATAGCCGGGCGTTGTGGCGGGCACCTGTGGTCCCAGCTACTTGGGAGGCTGAGGCAGGAGACTCGCTTGAGCCCAGGAGTTGGAGGTTGCTATGAGCTGTGATGCCATGGCACTCTACCCAGCGGGATAGCTTGAGGCTCTGTCTCAAAAAAAAAAAAAAAAAGAATAATACTATCTAGTCCGCTGACATCCCAGTCAAATTTTCCTGACTGTCTTAATCAAAGCATTTGTAGGTCCAGCATCCAAACTGGGATGACAGGTTGCATTTGGTTGACATGTCCTGTGAGTCTTGCTTGATCTAGAACAGTTGCTGAAACTTTCCCTCAACTTGGGTTCCTCCAGTTGCTTTGTGACATTTGTATATTTTAGCAGGAATGCCACAGGAGTGATGCTGTGCTCTGTTTTGTGCATTGTATTAGGTGGCTCGTGACATCGGTTTGTCTGTTCCTGGTACATAGAGGGGCTTTTAGTGAAGGCCACGGCATCAATAAAGCCTTCCATACAACACGACCAGGGCCAACCTGGCACGGCCAGAGCTGGATCTATAAGGGAAACACCAACATCACTGCAAATGTATTAGGATAGAACAGGCCATGTTTTCTAGAACTCTTCCTAGGGAGAGAATTTGGAATTCAACCAGCTACTTGGAGTATAAGATCTCACAGGTGCTTCCTGCTGGGTAAGAAATACAAGGAGCCGATACAGAAAGGAGAAGGAAACAGGTAAGGCAAGAAAAAATGGGCCAGAGGATGAGAAAATAATGGGGAGAAAGGAGCTCCAGGAGTTCCAAGTGTCTGTGTCATGTACCTTAATAGGTACACTGTGAGACTCTGTCTCTAAAAATATAAAACATAGGCCAAGTGTGGTGGCTCATACCACCAGTAATCCCAGCACTTTGGGAGGTCAAAGCTAGAGGAGCACATGAGGCCAAGAATTTGAGACCAGCCTGGAACATCGCAAGTCCCTGCCTCTACAAAAAATGTTTAAGATTTAGCTGGCTTGGTAGGGGCAAGCTTTGTAGTGGTGGCTACTCAGGAAGCTGAGCCAGGAGGATCACTCAAGCCCAGTAGATGGAGCTGACAGTGAGCTATGATTGTGCGACTGCAATTCAGCCTGGGCAACAGAATAAGACCTCATCTCTATTAAAAACATTTTTAAAGATGAAAAGTGTTTATTTACAATGGATGTCTTATTCACTGGCTTACAGCCAAATAGCCTATGCTAATCCTAGATCATTAGGCAAACTATTCAGTCTGGCTGAGATTCTGTTTTCTCTTCTGTAGAAAGAGGAGAAAAATACTTTGCAGCACAGCTCCAAGGACAAGAAGAGACATCTAGTCATGTAGTCAGCTGATACTAATTGTCTACTGTGTGGCTCCACTGTTCTTCATGCAGGGGACACAGCAGAGAATAGAACAGAAAAGAATCCCTGCCCCACGAAGTCGGCATCTGGTGGGGCAGCCAACCAGAGTATTCTCTGAGCCACTGAGCCCTCGGTGCATTCAAGGAATTACATGTATTCAAAGGCAATAGTGAGTGCAACCCATGTAATACAGATGGGGAAACTAAGTCACAAAGGGTCTGTAAGCAATGGTAGCACTAAGAACAGAAGGTAGTTCATTTCCTAATTCTGTTCAGAGTCTGTTTTCTTCTTCTTTTTTTTTTTTTTTCAGACAGAGTCTCGCTATGTCACCCTCAGTAGAGTTTTGTAACATCACAGCTCACAGCAACCTCAAACTCTTGGGCTTAGGCGATTCTCTTGCCTCAGCCTTGAGTATCTGGAACTACAGGTGCCTGCTACAATGCCCGGCTATTTTTTTGTTGCAGTTGGCTGGGCCGGGGCTGGGTTCAAACCTGCCAGCCTTGGTATATGGGGCTGGTGCCCTACTCACTAAGCCACAGGTACTGCCCAAGAGTCTGTTTTCTGTGGGAGAAATGTGCCCACTTGAAAACTACCATGGCTGAAAAGAGCAGATAACTTTTAGAAGAATATTCAGGCTCCGCGCCTGTGGCTCAATCGGCTAAGGCGCCAGCCACGTACACCTAAGGTGGCGGGTTCGAATCCCCAGCCCAGGCCCGCCGAACAACAATGATGGTTGCAACCAAAAAATGGCCGGGCGTTGTGGCGGGCGCCTGTGGTCCCAGCTACTTGGGAGGCGGAGGCAGGAGACTCGCTTGAGCCCAGGAGTTGGAAGTTGCTATGAGCTGTGATGCCACGGCACTCTATCCAGGGGGATAGCTTGAGGCTCTGTCTCAAAAAAAAAAGGGTTTGAGGTTGCTGTGAGCTACCAAGAATGAGACTCTGTCCTAAACAAACAAACAAACAAAAGGTAGGGTACTGGCCAAATTTAAAGATGGCACCCATGACTTTCACTCCCTGGTGTTACCCTGTGGTTATTTTTAAGGTAAATGGAGGAGATTATTTGGATGAGCCTAATTTAATCACATGAACCCTTTAAAAACAAAGTTTTCTTGGCTGGCAGTAGATGAAAAATCAGAGAGACTTGAAGTATAAGAAGGGTTTGAAGGACATTACTGGTCTGGAGATGGAGGGGCCATCTAAGAAGAAATGTAGATATCCTCTCGGGAGCAAAAAGGGGCCTCTGGCTGAAAACCAGCAAGTAAGTGGGAACCTCAGACCTACAGCTGCAAAAAACTAAATTCTGCCAAAAATGTAAAGGAGCTTAGAAGTGGATCATTCCCAAGAGCCTCCCCAGATAAGAACTTAGTCTGGCCAACACCTTGATTTTGGCCTTGTGAGACTCTGAGCAGAGAAACCAGCAGAGCCCATCTGCTGTAGGTCAGACTTCTGACCCACGTAACTGTGAGATAAAAATGGGTGCTGTTTAAACTGTTAAATTGTTGCAAAGCAATAGGAAACTAATCCAGGGGGAAAGATTCTGTCTACCTTTTACCTGAAAATATGAGGGGTGACTTTATGGGGAGAACATGGCTTGAGCACTCCTTGACAGACAGATAGTATTTAGACGCGGGAAGACAGGGGGAGAGCATTTCTACAATTTCATTCAACACTTACAGTGAACATTTCTGTGTATCTACTATGCATCAGGCACAACAGGGGTTTTTAGTCAGCAAATATTATATTGAACACATGCTGGGACACACTTCCCAGTGGCTCATTTATAAGTTCTTGGGGAGAGTTAGAGACACTGAAGAGTAATCCCCACTTTGGAATTTTCGTTCTTCATAGATTATAATTAGTTTGGAACAGGACAAATTCTTTGGTGGTTAAAGCAAAGCACAGTATTAAGTGACCTTGTTTATCAAACTGGGAAAGTACAACATACCATATATAAGAATCCTGTTAAGTGTAGTAGCCATATGTCTAAAATCACAAGCCAGGTGTTCACCACTACTGTAATCAGTTAATACTAACTTGATAGGTGAGAAAGAATGAGTTAAATGCTATAAACATTGGAAAACAATAGCCAAACTGGCAATTCTTTAATGGATGTGATTATGCATCTAGAAAATCCAAGAAAACAGTGAAAACTCATCACAAACCATAAGATAATTCAATACAAAATTAAAAACACAAATCAACTGATCTTCCTTCATACAAATAACAATAAACAATGAATTAGAATGTTACCTGGTATCATTTTAAACAGCAACAAGGATAAAATATCTAAATAAGCATCTCCAAAATGGCATTATCTATCTATATGAAGAAAACTTTAATATTCTATTGAGGGATATAAAAAAAGATTTTAATAAGTGGAAACTCATACCTTGTTCTTGGGTAGAAAGACTTGTTACCATAAAGATAGCATATCTTTATATATTAATCTATAAATTTACTATGTTCCCAGAAAAAATACTAATAGGATTTTCTTTAGAACTAGAAAACTGATTCCAGGGTGGCATCCATAGCTCAGTGGGGAGGGCGCCAGTCACATACACCGGGCCTGGTGGGTTTAAACCTGACCTCGGCCTGCTAGAACAATGACAACTGCCAACAAAAAAAATAGCTGGGCATTGTGGTGGGTGCCTATAGTCCCAGCTACTTGGGAGGCTGAGGCAAGAGAATCCCTTATGCCCAAGAGGTGGCAGCTTGAGACTCTGTCTCAAAAAAAAAAAAAAAACTGATTCCAAAGTTCAATTTTGCTTTAGTAAATAAAAACACTTTGGCTGGGCACTGTGGCTCAATCCTAGAACTCTGGGAGGCTGAGGTGGGTGGATTGCCTGAGTGGAGGCGTTTTAAGACCAGCCTGAGCAAGAGCAAGACCCCATTTCTACTAAAAATAGAAAAACTAGCCAGGCATTGTCGTGGGCACCTGTAGGTCCCAGCTACTTGGAGGCTGAGGCAAGAGGACTGCTTGAGCCCAAGAGTTTGAGGTTACTGTGAGCTCTGAGGCCATAGCACCCTATCCAGGGTGACAGAGTGCTAAAAGTAAAATGAAATAAAATAAAATAAAAACTTCTAAGAAATTTTCTGTTTGCTAGGCCCTGTTTTAAGTACTTTACAAATATTAACTCATTCAATTATCACAAACCGTAACAAAACAGGTACTGTTTTTTTAAAAATTAAATCATAGCTGTGTACATTAAAATAGGTACTATTATTATTCACATGTAAGATAAAGAAACTCAAATAATGATTAAATAATTTATTCACAGTCCCTACACAAGACCTACAAGGCAACTATAAATGCATTAATGACAGAGAATCTATTTTACTTTAAAATGTGCAGCACCTAACTTCACGCTAGGTACATGGTAGCAGCTAACATATATTTTTTGAGGATTGCATTGCAAATTACAAGGATAAAATCCACGTTTCATTATTTATGGTTAGGTCCCTGTAGGAAAAATTTTCTTGAGGTGTTGAGACCTAATCCGTCATCTGACAGAAAATCAGCTGAACTGAGCAGGAAATAGTGGAAAAGGAGGCCGGTTGGTAGAGATGGAGCAAAGAGAATCTAAGCAAAGCTCAGGGGCAGGTAAGCGTGTATCCTGAATGTGTATCTATGTGTGTCCGAAAGTAACAGACTGGCCACAGAACCAGTTGATTTATTTTATTTAATTTCACACAATAAAGCAGGAAAGCTTCTTCTTTTTTTTTTTTTTTGCATAAAGTGGTTTGAAAATGAAGTTCATCTAATGCAGCGGTTCTCAACCTGTGGGTCGTGACCCCTTTGGGGGGTCGAAAGACCCTTTTACAGGGGTCACCTGAGACCATCCTGCATATCAGATATTTACATTATGATTCACAACAGTAGCAAAATTACAGTTATGAAGTAGCAATGAAAATAATTGTATGGTTGGGGGTCACCACAACATGAGGATCTGTATTAAAGGGTCACAGCATTAGGAAGGTTGAGAACCATTAATCTAATGTGTTAATAACTTCAGCAGAACACTTTTGGATAACTATATTTGGGGTACCAAAAATCCAGCACAAATTTACTTCAAATGTATTAAAATTTCCATCTAGAGATTTGGTAAAAGAGAGCTTCATTTGCTTTTTAAATATTGCTCTCTGGTGCTATTAATCTTTAGACAGGTTATGATATAAAACTAACCCATCAAAACAAT
>CAUYQV010019118.1:0-32593 GCA_963574575.1 Galagoides demidoff | reverse complement strand
CCACTGGGAGAAGATGTAGAAAGCTCCAGAATGGCTGTCCACAAGGTGACACAATTGATAGAATACATAGCATATTTGTTTGTTTTTTTGTTTGTTTTTATATAGAGCCTCAAGCTGTTCCCCTGAGTAGAGTGCTGTGGCATCACAGCTTACAGAAACCTCCAACTTCTGAGCTCAAGCGATTCTCCTGCCTCCACCTCCCAAGTAGCTGGGACTAGAGGTGCCCACCACAACACCCGGCTATTTTTTGGTTGCGGCCATCATTGTTGTTTGGTGGGCCCAGGCTGGATTTGAACCCGCCAGCTCAGGTGTATGTGGCTGGCGCCTTAGCCACTTGAGCCACAGGCACCGAGCCTACATAGCATATTTGAAAAACATGTTGAGAGAAGATTTTCATTTCTAGTAGACAGTTGAGGGTAAATTAATATAAGATGCATGGAAAACTAAGCAAATAACAAAACAAATACCAAGAAAACAAAAAGTTGTGCAGGAAAGAATATATGGCTCAGCAATGACAACACTGGGACTATTTATCTAATTAAAAGATAAGACAATATAGTAAGAGCACGAGGGGACCAGATGTATATGAGCTGGAGGGATGGTGGAGGGGGGTGTCAGAGAGTCATCAAATTCTCATCTTCATGACAGGAGGTTGATGGGTAAAATTAAAAACTTGAAAAAAAATAGCAATATTAACAAGGATAGGAATGGCCATAAACACCAAAGAAAGAGAAAAAAAGTAGTCTTTGAAAATAAGCTTTGGGGGCAGGGCATGAAACTACTAGATGATTGTTTTCATAATAAACTTTATAGAACTATTGAATTTTTTAAAACTATGAATATGTAAATAAAGATAAAATGTCATTAAATTTTTCTTTGTAAACTAGAGTAACAGATAAAGGCTCGCCATTATGAGTACTGTTAGCCACAGTGAACTTTTCCTTCCGTTGATTTGACACAATGTTTTGATCCAATGAAATGAGATCCCATATCAGTGGCTGGAACACTGCTTGGCATACAGTAAATGCTCAATAAATAATGATTTCTTTCTTCCAGTATCTCTAAATTAGAGTACCTAAAAACTTCCCTCATGTCAAAATATGTTAAAAGTTTCTAAGGAAGCATTAAAAAAATTGCCAATAAAATACAATGCTATATCCTGCTAAAGACAAAAAGTTTTAAAAAGAAATTAAAGAGAAAAAAGGGATTTGGGGGGGTCTACCAACAGATTTGTTTGTGAGGAAACTGTTATAACATAAATTAGATTATTTTTAAGAAAAATAATCTAGAGTGGCACCTGTGGCTCCAGGAGTAGGGCACCAGCCTCATATACCGGAGGTGACAGGTTCAAACCTGGCCCTGGCCAAAAACTGGGAAAAAAAAAAAAAATCTAATACTGAAAAAAATTGTAGTTATGTTGCTACAAAATGGAAATCAAATAACTTACAATTGACTTAAATTATTTCATGTTTTCCCAAACCAATATGATGGTTACCAGATCAGAAGGAAAAAAAAAAAACATGCTAGTTAATCACAGTGTAAGCTTCTTTCCTAATATGGCATAAACAATTTTAAAGTTCTCACTGTATGACATCATAGGGTGTGTATTTCCTTAACTCTCAGAGGAAGATTAGTAACATATCATGGACCTCATTTTTTTTTCCTTAAACAATGTTGCTACCCAGACTTTATTTAGAGCCATGAAGAGCCCAGGCTTCTTACCTTATAATTAAGCAGTGATCTGGATTTGTATATGAGGTAATCACAGGCCATCTTACAGTGATTTTTGCCTTGAGTTTTAAGTTTTAGGAATGTATCTTTATGGTGGAGAAGAATTTTCCAGAAATTTAATTTTAAATGTCTTTTATGAATTTCATAGATATTCTCAAACAATGTGGTATTATTTGTTCCAAGACCCCTGTTCCCCAATTTGATGTCAACTATCAACACCATCTATCAAGGCCAGCCCCCGGTGAAGCATCAGGGTTCTTAGAAAGTTCCTAATGTTCAGTCTGTTCTCATCTGCAATCTATAACTCATCATTTCACATTTTCACACATTCTGAATGTTGCTGTTACATAACCTCTTGAAATACAAATGGTGAAACAATGCAAACAGTGATGGTCATTTGCTATGTAAAATTTCTCTCTCAGTAACTACCTGGGATTAGGAAAAGAGAGTTTTAGTGGGGAATGGAGAAGGAGGGGGAGTGTTCCTGTGTCAAGGTCAGTGGGTGGCTGTGCAGAGCCTGACTATAGGAAGCTGTGTGCCAATGGGGAAGGGAGAAGAAGGATGTGGAAAGGAATGACACTGGGGCCCTAAGATAAAGGTTAAAAGGGTATGTTAAAGGGAATTTTAGCACAGATGAAGAAGTTTAAGCCTGTTTTAAAATTGTGCAGAATGAGTCCTTGACTCAGTGTCTAGGCTCACGTGGTTTCCTCCTACAGTGTTTGAATCTTGCTGCCAAATGGGAAACCCAACATCTCAACCATCTAAGAAGGCTTTCCTAATCTGCCTTGTCCCCTCAATTATCCTTTTCCCTTCCAAGAGTTTATTGAGGTTGAAATTGACACACGTGTGTGATTCTTTTATATTTTTATTATTTTTTGAGATAGAGTCTCATTCTGTCATCCTGGGTAGACTGCCATAGCACCATCATAGCTCACAGCAACCCCAAACTCTTGGGCTCAAGTGGTCCTCTTAACTCAGCCTCCTGAGTAGCTGGGACTACAGGAACCTACCACAACACCTGACTAGTTTTTCCATTTTTAGTAAAGAATAGGGTCTTACTCGTGCTTGGGCTGGTCTTGAACCCCTGAGCTCAGGCAGTCCACCAACCTCAGCCTCCCAAAGTACTAGGATTATAGGAGTGAGCCACCATGCCCAGACTTCTTTTATTTTATTTTTTTACTTACTCAGAGACTTTAAATTCCCTATGGAAGACCACCTTGTGTTTTTTTGGCTCACACTTGTATCTCAATGTCTGGCAATGTACTTAGCACATACTAGATTCTCCAGGAATAGTTACGGATTAATCAATAAGTATACATTTTTACTTAAAAAAAGTTTTTAGAGACAGAGTCTCAACTCTGTTCCCACAGCTGTTCTACTGTGGCGTGCGCATAGCCCACTATAACCTCACATTCCTGGGCTCAACTGATTCTCCTGCCTCAGCCTCACAAGTACCTGGGACACTAGGTCCCAGCTAATTTTTTATTTTCTTACAGAGATGGGGTCTTGTTATGTTGCCCAGGCTGGATTCAAACTCCTGGGCTTAAGTGATTCTTTCACCTCGGCCTCCCAAAGTGCAAGGTTTACAGGTATGAAACACTGTACGCTGCTAACAAGCGTATATTTTAACTGGAAAAATCACCTCACCCCAACAGAAGTCACCATTATAGAAAAAAAGTTTCTACTGCTAAAAAACCATGCATAATGACTTTCGGGTCCCTTGCCAAAAAGACTGTTTGCCACAGAGCAGAGCAGAGTCAGCTTGTGTCTGACGCATTCGGTGGAAAGAATCCTGTACAGGTCGATGAAAGGGATTTTCTTGTTGCTCCAGAAAGGGCAGTAGGCCCATTGCCAGAACCAAAAGGCGCTAAGTACCTCATGTCCTCAAGAGAGTTTCCACAACCAGAGTGGGGTACATCCACCCTCAGGAACGACCAGACATCAGCACAAAACCAGCAGTTGTCACGCTCTCTGCCACCATACAGGTTATGGCAGGGGGAGGCATGCTAAGCTGGGGTTGGACCTCGCACATCTGGGAATCCTCTAGCCAGAGGCCCTGGGACCCCACAAAGAACTTACTGGAGTGCCCAGTGAGAGCCGGCGATTGGAGCCCTGCCGTATTGAAGATACAGACTTAAATCAGTGCTGGCTTGAGAACCGAGTTATTAAAAAGCCCGGCTCCCAGTATCATAGTCACTTCAAATCTCATAAATCCTGAGAAGATCATGCAAACACAAAAAGGAGGGTGGAATAAGCTCCTTGGAAATGCTACCTGCCCTGGAGCTCTCTGACATGCTCCTTCACACCTTTGTGGAGCAGTTTCCTAGAAGGCAAATTAATTCACCACCCTGACCAGCCGAGACTCTGTCCTCGCCCTCTCTGGTGCAGCATCTGTACAGGTGTGCCTTGCTCTTGTCCTAAGGACATGTGTTAATAGAGAAGACAGTCTGGTTCTTAGAGGGAAACTACAAAGGACTCTGAACAAGCATCAGGTTGAGGCTGGAGAACTATTAGGAGAGCCTGGTGGGTCCTGGAAGCCACTTAAAGAAATAGTTTCATGAAGGAAGAAATGATTTGACAGATCAAATGTTGGTGGAAAGAGAAATAACCACTGGATTATTGATTAGAATATGATCAATACCTGTTAGGACAGACTCTTTCAGCTGGAAAGCAAAGCTAGTGCCTCCTAGGCCCGACTCATCTGTACTCCTATAGGTGTGACAGCCAACAGGGGCAATGTCTGCAGAATGTCTGGGAAACATTCTGATCAATTGGAGCAATTTCCAGTAATATAGAGAATAATGTTGTTTTGTCTGACATTTTTCCCTTTATCTTGCAACACAGAGTCAAAGTCTTACTTGCTGAATGACACAAGGCATTCAGTTAATAGTGAATGATTCTAAGGAATGATCTTTGAACACTGGGTCAGGACTCAGAAAAAAAATGACATGCCATTTAATGGATTTTTCCCCCCATTTAATTAGAAAAGGTATTGAAGCTTTTTGTCTTGTTTTATTTTATAGACAACCACTGAAATATTTGTCAAGGGAGCTGTCTTTGTAATATGAAGAGAATGAGGGAAAACAGAAAGAATCCATACAATTATTAGTGGAAAGTTAACATTATTAATATAATTAATAAATCATAAAATTTTGCATTTTTAGCTCTCTTATCACTATGCATGGTTTGCCCTCTAAATAAACATTTGGCTCTCTCATAAGGACAGTTCTTTCAAAGTTTTGCTGTTGCCTAAGGCTTCCAGAATTATATATCCACTTTTTATAAGATAGAGGCGGCTTGGCGCCTGTGGCTCAATTGGCTAAGGTGCCAGCCACGTACACCTAAGGTGGCGGGTTCGAATCCCTAGCCCAGGCCCGCCAAACAACAATGATGGCTGCAACCAAAAAATGGCCAGGCGTTGTGGCGGGCGCCTGTGGTCCCAGCTACTTGGGAGGCGGAGGCAGGAGACTCGCTTGAGCCCAGGAGTTGGAGGTTGCTGTGAGCTGTGATGTCATGGCACTCTACCCAGGGGGATAGCTTGAGGCTCCATCTCAAAAAAAAAAAAAAAAAAAAGAAGGCCTTTCTTATCAGTACATCAAAACCATGAATGGAGATTAATTGGATTCAAACATTTGTTTAGGCTTAATAAACCTCATTATAAACAGAGTTGAAAGAACAGACTGAGAAAATTACCTCAACATATGTGACAAAGGGTTAATATCCTCATATAAAGAATTTATACAAATCAGTCAGAAGACAATTTCCTAATATAAAACTAAGCAAAGGACCTGAGCAGGGCTTTGAAAAAGACATACAATTAACCAATAAAATATGAAAATACGCTCAACCAAATAATCAAATTAGAAAAAAAATATATCATTAGATTGAGCCTGGAGGGAGGCTCACATTTTCACACCCTACTGCTACAAGTGTAAATGTGCCTGTGCTTAGTGATTTTACTTTAAGTAATTTATCATTAGGGAATAATAGAACAAATAAATAAAAATGTGTCAAAGTGTCCATAGCAAAAAAGTCTACAGATGAATTATAAAATACCCAAACAACTACTAGTTGCCATTCAAAATGACGATGTAGTAGATGTGATATACTTTCATATGGCAAGATGCCAGGGATGTATTTTTAAGCTATGTTTTAAAGTTAAAAACTATCTGAGTCTGTTTCTCTTGATGCACAGGAAACATCTAGAATCCTGTTGCCAAAAGAATGGCTGTCTTTGGCAGTGAGAGAGAGGGTACAGGAAAGATAAGGTGGTTGTATATTATCGGTGATTTTTATCACTGATTTGAATTTTCAGTAAGTAAGCACTGAACACAATACTTTTCTCATAGGAAATGAAACAATGTATTTCCAGTCTTAGTCTGAAAGGGGGAAGAATTCCTGATAAACCTCTCTGCTGCTACACTTCCTTTTTTGTGAAATTCCTTCTTCCCATCATCCTCATTTGCTTTACCTAACTTCAACTTATCTTCCAAGGCTTACCTTAAATTTTACCTCCGCAGAGTTCTCCCTGTCTCCTCAGATTAAGGTAGACGTCCCTCCACCATGCTTTTATCATCCGGTTTAATTATTAAAATTCTCACCTTAAACACTAAATTATGATCTCGAGGACAAGAATTTCTTGACTTCCTATTCACAGTTCATAGCCCAGGACCTGTTACATGATAAGGGCTCAATGAATGTTCTTGAATGAATAAAGGAGTAAGTGAATGAATGGATGGTCGAGTGATGAAAAGTGGGCCCTGACTTGCATCTGATTCTGATTTGTTGTGAGCCCCCTGCATAAGACCAGCCACCCGTCTCAGGGATTTTAGCCACTATTGCAATCAAAATTATAGTGTTTTAAAAACACTTAAGATCGTTTTCATTACAGCAGATGTGTAGAAGATAATTTCTGCTACCTTTAGGGAATCTGTAGTCTTGTCAGTAGGGATACTTGGGACCACCTCCTCAGCAGGTCTGCACATACACCCCCTTCCCCGTTTATCCCCATAGTGGTCTGGCATAGGGCAGGGCCGTGGAAAGACTTTATTTCCATCACTGCAACAGCTTGGGAAAGGTGTGCTCCTCCCATTCCAGCTGGAACTCAGAGTGAAGTTGAAGCAGTATTTCCAGGCAGTGGTGAAGTTTGTATTCCTTTCTAATCCCAGCCACATGGAAACTATTATAACCCTAAATGTCATTCATAACATTCCCTACTTTGTGTGTGTGTGTAACAAGAGGTATTCTAAATTTTAAAAACTGGCATACAATTTCATGAAATTCAACTTCTATGTACATGTGTATAAATTAGGGACTACTGTAGGCAAACATGTTTCAATTTTAGAAGATAAGTATTCTCTATTATTCCAACTTTGGTGTTTGTTTTGGGATAAGCTGCTTATCTCATCTATTTATTTATTTATTTTTGAGACAGAGTCTCACTATGTCGCCCTTAGTAGAGTGATGTGGTGTCACAGCTCACAGCAACCCCAAGCTCTTGGGCTGAAGTGATTCTCTGGCCTTTGCCTCCCAAGTACCTGGGACTACAGGCACCTGCCATATTTTGTTGTTGTTGTTGTTGTTGTTGCAGTTGTCATTGTTTAGCTGGCCGGGGCTGGATTATTTATCTTTTATTTATTTATTTATCTTGAGACAGACTCTCACTTTGTTGCCCCAGGTAAGATGAACTGTGAAGTCGTGATCACTCACTGCAACCTCAACATCCTGGGCTCAAATGATCCTCCTGCCTCAGCCTCCCAAGTAGCTGGGGACAAAGCCCAGTGCCACCACACCCAGCTAATTTTTCTGTTTTTAGTAGAGATTGGGGTCTCACTCTTGGCTCAAACTGGTCTCAAACTCTGAGCTCAAGCAATCCTCCTGTCTTGGCCTCCCAGAGTGTTAGGATTATAGGTATGAGACACTGTGCCCAGTCATCAATTTAGGTTGGCGTGTTTTATTATAAATATTACTTATCTCTTTATAATGACTTTAGAGACTGATGCAAGGCAAATATGGCACAATAATGCAGAAATTTATGACCCACAATATACACATTATGATTGATATCTGAGATAATCACAAATAATAAGTATTTAGTAGTTTGTAAATTTAAAAATTAAATCTCTTAACATTAGACAATAGTACAAATTATATTTTTTCACATGCATATTAAAAACTTTGCCACCAGAGGGCTCTTAATACCATATTTTAGTCAACTTAAATGAGTAAAATAAGAACAATACTATAGGTATTGGATAATGCTGTGTTCCCTATTAAAATATATTACAAAATATTTAGAAAAGCCCAAATTGTGAAAAATTAGCACATTTATGAAAAAAATTTTAAGTAATAATCACTAGAAATTTTTCAGCCATCTAAGGAGCCTGCATGATAGTATGTGAGTTTCTGAACATTTTGAAGTTCAAGTGGAAGGTCTTTGAAATTCTCTAAACCAATAAATACAAGATTGAACATAAATATATACACAAGTATATATGTATAGTATGTGTTATTTATCCAATGTTTACTAAGTACTTACTATAAGGAACTCAACCTGATCTTACTTTTAATCAGCTAGCAGTCTTATAGAGGAGAGGAATAATGGTAACCATATATTCTGATGTGTGCAATGAGAGATATTATGTGTGGGGGTTAACAGATCAAAATTAATCCAAAGTAAAAACAAGTGAATGATTGGAAGTCTGCTCTGATGAGGTATCATTTGAGCCAAATCTTTTGATATAGGCCTACAGTTTAGCTAGGAAGGAAAGAAAGTTAATCTAGTTAGAGGAAAAGGTATGGAGATGTGGAATAGCTTAGAGATTTGGTAAATTTTTGTCATTGTCATGAATAAATTAAAAATCCGTAAAAATAGTCCACATAAAAAATGTAGCATCAGAGCTCCTTAACTTGAGTTCAGCAACCCCCTACTTTCCACAGACGTGCAAGATAACGCATTTCCATGTTCAAACTCTGATCTTGTTCTTATTTCTGTACTGCCTCCACAAATATTTATGGAATGCTTACGTTTATGTGGTGGACACTGCTCTGGCCCTCAGGGGACAGTGGTAAAAGAGCAAATAAAGTTTCCGCTCTCATTTACATACAAGTTAGGAGAAACTAACAAATAAGAAAAAAGTAAGGCCAAAGGTGGTGGCTCATGTCTGTAATCCTAGCACTTTGTGGGCCAAGGCAGGAGGATCCCTTGAGCTCAGGAGTTGGAGACCAGCCTGAGAACAAATTTGAGGTTGCTGTGAGCTAGGAAGATGCCATGATTCTCTAGCTTGGGGCCACAGAGTGAGATTCTGTCTCCAAAAAAGAAAAAAGAAAATACTAAGTATTTATAATTGCCATGCACAGAATTAAACAGCATTGGCTCGGCACCTGTGGCTCAAGTGGCTAAGGCGCCAGCCACATACACCTAAGCTGGTGGGTTTGAATCCAGCCCAGGTCCACCAAACAACAATGATGGCTGCAACCAAAAAATAGCCAGGCGTTGTGGCGGGCACCTGTGGTCCCAGCTACTTGGGAGGCTGAGGCAGGAGACTCACTTGAGCCCAGGAGTTGGAGGTTGCTGTGAGCTGTGATGCCATGGCACTCTACCCAGAGGGACAGCTTGAGGCTCTGTCTTAAAAAAAAAAAAAAGAATTAAACAGCATTAAACTGGTAGTGACTTTGGGTGGTTACTGAGGGCCTGTCTGATAAAGTATTTAAGCTGAGACCCAAATCAAGAAGGAATCAGCTATAGCAGTAGTCTCCAACTAGCAACTGGTTTCATAGAAGACAGTTTTTCCACAGAAAAAAGTGTAATTCAAGTGAGTTACATGTCCACCTCACATAGTCAGGCATTAGATTGTCATAGGAGCACGCAGCCTGGATCCCTCAGTGTGCAGTGTACAGTCAGGTTCCCACGCCCAGGAGAGTCTAATCTACTGCTTACCTGATAGGACGCAGGTGGGGATGCAAGTGATGGGGAAAGGCTGTGAACGCAGGTGAGGCTTTGCTTGCTCACCCTCCAATCACCTCTGCTGTGCAGTCTGGTTCCCAATAGGCCGAGGACCAGTACAGGTCTATTGCCCAAGAGTTGGGGGTGGGGGTATCACAGAGTTGCAGAGTGATTAAGGTCTTGGCCAGGCATGGTGGCTCACACCTGTAATCCTAGCACTTTGGGAGGCCAAGGCAGGTGGATCCCTTGAGCTCAGAAGATCAAGACCAGCCTGATCAAGGGTGAGACTCTGTCTCTACTAAAAATAGAAATATTAGTCAGGTGTTGTGGTGGGTGCCTGTAGTCCCATCTACTTGGGAGGCTGAGGCAAGGAGTTTGAGGTTGCTGAGAGTTAAGATACCACGGCACTCTACTGAAGGCAAAAAAGTGATACTGTCTCTAAAAAAAAAAAAAAAATAGTCTTAGGATACAGTGACTGCGGAGTTCATAAGACAGAAATGAGGACCAGAAAGAAGGCCCGTAGATTGATAAAGGATGAACAGGGAGCAAAATGAAGTGTGACGAAGTCAGGAAGGGAAGGGAGGCAAAAGCCAGAAAAAGTTGGGCTTCCTGCAGTGCAGCCAGAGTGAGAACTTAGACTTTTATCCTAGTGCAGCGGGAAGCCATCAGAGGGCCGCAGAGTGGCCTGATATGATCGTGGCTCTGAAAGGTTATCCTGGCTGCCGTGTAGAGAACAAACTGTGAGGGACAGACTAAAAGCACAGTAGCTAGTTAAGTAGTGCTGGTCCCGGGGACTCGGATGAAGGGAGTAGTAGGAGTTGGTTATGTTGGGATGTGTTTGGAGGTAAAATAAATCTTGCTGAGTTTTTACTTTGAGAAACTAGGCAGATGGTATTGTAATTTACCAAAATGAACAAGAATGAGGTGAACCAGTTGAGAGTGGCTGTGAAACTAGAGTTTTGTTGGAATCCTGGTAGAGCTAGGACATACAAATGGAAAGATGGGTGGCGCCTGTGGCTCAGTGGGTAGGGTACCAGCCACATGCACCAGGGCTGGTAGGTTCAAACCCAGCCTGGGCCTGTTAAAACAAACAAACAAACAAAACAAAATGGAAATATCAAGTAGATAAATGTGAATCTCGAATTTGGAGGAAACTCAGAGCTACCGTGTGCAGTTGTATAGTGAACTTCTCCAGGGACAAGCCGGGCACACACAATGTGTGTGGCTGAAGAAATCACTAAGTGTGTTTGGGAACCATTTGTCCTGTAGGTGGTACTTGTATGTAAAGCCACAGGAATGAATGAGATTTAAGAACGACTTAGGATAATCACTCTTAACTTTTAACTAAAACAAAGAAAATAATGCTGTATTTTCAAAATTCATCTTCACTTCCTTAGTTGGGAGCCAGTTCCAACAATTTATTCTGAAGTTATAATAAAATTTAAATTATCTTTTGATGAAAAAAATGGATTTCAGGTCAATGAACTTCTTTTGTGTTGATGGACAGTAAAATTCAAGACATTCTATCAAATTTATAAAGCATCAGAGCTGGCATCGTGTGAATGTTATCAATATCATCTACTTCATTAATAATTTTTGGTATCAGTTTCCTGTAATCTCTTATTATTTTTATGGCATTTGATTGGTTTCGTCATGTTTTTACATTAAAATCTTTTATCCATCTGGAATTTATTTTAGTGTAAAGTGGGAAGAATGAATCTAAATTTATTTTATTGCAAATCTTAGCCAGCTGTCTCAAAACACTTACTATATAAACGGCTTTTTCTATTGATCTGAAATGCCATATGCTAAATTCCCAAGTGAATCCTAAGATCTATTTTCAGAATCTCTATTCTGTTTTCATTAATTCACCTATTCATGATCAAGGTTATGTTTTGTTTTTTTTTTAGAGTTTCACTTTGTCACCCTCAGTAGAGTGCTGTGGCATCACATATCACAGTAACCACCAGCTCTTGGGCTTACGCAATTCTCTTGCCTCAGCCTCCCAAGTAGCTGGGACTTCACAGGCACCTGCCACAACGCCCAGCTATTTATTTGTTGTTACAGTTTGGCCGGGGCTGGATTTGAACCCACCACCCTGGTATATGGGTCCAGCACCCTACTCACTGAGCCACAGGCACCTCCCAAGCTTATGTTTTTATATCAAATTCAAATCTCATATATATTAAAGGAATTTCCATGTTGGAATATCTCCGCATTTATCAAGTTACAATGAAAAGTGCTTTGCTACTAGCATTCCATGAATTCCTTTCGAATTTTTTTTAACCTTAAAATCCTACTACTGTTGTTTATTGTTCAGGTGAACCCTGACCCTCATGATAGGTTTATCGGTAAGATTTCTGGTAGCGAGCTCGGGCACCAGGGGCTCCAAATATTTTGGATTCATAGTAACAGGGGTCAGCAACAAGCAGGGTCCAGTCATACTGGATGAGCATGTCTTTAATCTCCTTCTTAGAAGCCTCATCCACATATTTCTGGTGTTAGGCCATCAGGACTCTGGAGATGGACTGACGGATGGCATAAATTTGGGCCATGTGACCACCATCCTTCACATGGACACAAATGTCCACACTAGCAAGCTTCTCCTTGCCCAGAAGCAGAGGAGGCTCCAGTAACCTGTGTTGCAGTGCGTGGCTCAATGATCTCCAGGGGCTGCAGTTCACCTTGATGAGGCCATTGCCACGTTTGCAGTGTACCATGGCTGTGGTGGTTTTCTTGCATCCTAAGACCTGCACGGACTGCAGCGAGCCTGTGGACAGCACGGCTACCAGCGTAGACTGTCATTCCTCACTGTGGTTCCACACTGGGGAAAGCAGTTCTTCCATCTTGTAAGCCAGTTCCTGTGTATATTAGGCAAATGTGTCGTTGAAAAGTTATACTGTAGCTACCTTCATAGGTGCTTGACCTTTTCACACAGATGTCTTTTACAAGGTATTATTCACTATAGATTTATTAGAAATCTATAAATCTAGTGCAAGTCAAATAAAAATTCCAAGTGGTAGTTTTTGAGACTGGAAAAACATTGTTAGAGTTCAGCAGGAAAACAATACACGGAAAATAGCCAATTTTGTAACAGAATTATGATGGAAGACTTTCATTCCCCAGTACAAAAGGTGGTGAAAATACAAATAAAGAAGTATTTTGTTGGCTCTGTTGCCAAGAAACACAAGGAGCTTTATAATGTATAAAACTAGGAAGGTGTATTTTGTCAACAAATGAGATTGAAAGTTTAGTTTTGTACAGGAACCTGTTCTGATGACACTGCTCAATGACAGGAATATACTCTGGAGTAGTTATGAAGATCAAGGAGCTTGCGCTAGCTTGTAAATTGACACACTATACCTTCCGGCTGGGCACGGTGGCTCACGCCCGTAATCCTAGCAGTCTGGGAGGCAGAGGCCGGTGGATTGCCTGAACTCAGGAATTTGAGATCAGCCTGAGCAAAAGCGAGACTCCGACTCTACTAAAAATAGAAAACCTAGCTGGGCATTGTGGCGGGCATCTGTAGTTCCAGCTACTCAGGAGTCTGAGGCAAGGGAATCTCTTGTGAGCCCAAGAGTTTGAGGTTGCTGTGAGCCATGAGGCCATTGGCACTCTACCTAGGGCACAGAGTAAGACTCTGTCTCCAAAACAAACAAACAAACAAATGTCTAACTTTTAAAAAGGGTCAACTGAGCTAAAGAGCAATCGAAAGTTTTTTAAAAATTGAATTACATAAAGGCAGTATGTGAAATGCGAGACTGTTCTCCGTAGTATGTGATAACATAGAAGCTGATACATCCTGTTGCTGCGTGCTAGAGTACTGTGGTTATCAAGGGGAGAGTTCTGTTGAGAAAGTCTAATCCTTGTCGTTCCTGCAAGGTGAGAAACCAGTTTGGTCTACACTTTTTGAAGAGTTCTGAACGTTTTGAACATGTGAATTAGCCTGACTTGCTTATTGGTCTGGTATCTTTGATACTTTTAAAGACCATAATCTTCCCTGTAAGAAAGAAATATAACTTGGTTTTTAAAGGCAAATAATATGAAAGGCCACCTGGATGTCCCACAGGTACCTCAGATTCAACATTGCACAGTTGAACGCACTACCTTTCCTCAAACCTGTCCTTCTTCCTCTTTTTCTTTTTTGTTAATGTTGCCACTCTTTACCTTATTACCTGCCTGAAAGTCAGCTTCACGAGTCATGGACCATGTTATGTTGATTTTATGTCCTCTTTGTATCTCATATGTGCTCCTCCTGGAGGCCCTGGCTCCTCCTACCTGACCCCTCTCTACCCTGCACTTCTGACACTTCTCTGAGCAGCTCCTCAGCCACTGGCCACCGGAATGCTCTTTCCACATGCCCGTTTCTCCATGTCGGCTGCCTACTGAAGGCCTCTCGGGAGCTCTTTGACCTGTGGAAGAAATGCCTTCCAAGTGGCCTCCAAAGCTCTCCCCCATCTGGCTTTTGCATCTGTCCAGCCTCGGATCTTTACACCCTCCTAGCATGCCTCACTCCAGCCATTCCAGACCAAGGGGTGCGTGGAATCCTGTTTTGTTTCATGCCTTTCCACACTATTTGGGGAGAAGACCTAATAACTTTTCAAAATTTAGTTCAAGCTTTACCATTGAGGTAGTTCACCCCCCCTCCTTTTTCCTACAGAGTTGACCAGTCTTCCTTACTGCCTCTATTGTGGAGCCTTTACTTTCTACTGTAAGCACCCACAAAAATATACCTATTTGCTTACCTGCTTCCCTATTTCTGCAATTTTGGAGCTCCATAAAAATTCTTTGAATGAATAAGTGAATAAGAAGTTTCAGAGGCATGAAGGAAAGGGTTTGTAGAGAATACTGTGGTGTTAAAGCTCATTAAGAGGAAGACACCTAGGGCAATATGGTGATGAGAGTGAGAGGAAGGGTAGTTTATTAAAGGAGCTTTGTCTTTGTACCGTGGTCAGGGATGAGAGGGAGTCATGGTGGAATTAGCGGGCTTTAAGTTTCTCACTAGAATTCTGGTATAAGGTTATTGTGTGGCTGTGGAAGTATAGGTATTATCTGAGGTCAGCTGAAGTTTGCTGGATATCATCCATCTTGCAAGTATTATTAGCACATACAATACCAACTTTTTATTGATTTTGTATTGTTATGGGTACATAAGAGTTTTATATCTTTATAGGGTACCTGTGACGTTTTGATACTAGCATACACTATGAATTAATCAAATCAGGGTAATTGGGTATCCATCACCTCAGACATTTATCATTTCTTTGTGTTAGAAACATTCCAGTTCCACTCCTCTAGTTACTTTGTAGTATATCCTAACTTACTGTTGATTATAGTTACTTTGTTGTGCTATCCTATACTGTCCATTCTATCCAACTATATTTTTTACATCCATTAACCATCCTCACTTTATCCCCTGTTTCCCTTCACAGCCTCTGGTAACCATTATTCTTCTGTCTCCATGAGATCAATTGCTTTTAATATTTAGCTCCCACATATAAGTGAAAACATCTAAAATTTATCTTTCTGTGCTTGGTTTATTTCGCTTAACACAGTGTTCTCCAGTTCCATCCATGTTGTTGCAAATGGCAGAATTTCATTCTTTTTTGTAGCAATATAATATTTCATTGTGTACATGTACCACAATTTCTTTATGCATTCATCCATTGATAGTCAAGGTTGATTCCAAATCCTGGATGTTATGAATAGTGCTGTAGTAAAGATAGGAGTGTAGATATCTTTGTGATATATTGAACTCCTCTCCTTTGGAGTTATACCCAGCAGTGGAATTGCTGGTTCATATGGTAGTTCTGTTTTTAATTTTTTAAGGAACCTCCATGCTGTTCTCCACGGTGACTGTACTAATTTACATTCCCACCAACAGTGTATGAGGGATGTTCTCTGTCCACAACCTCTCCAACATTCACTTTTGCCTATCTTTTTGTTAATAACCATCTTCATTGTGGTGAGATGATATCTCATTATAGTTATTATTTGCATTTCTCTAATGACTAATGGTGAGCATTTTTTCATATACTACTGCCCATTTGTTTTCTTTCTTTCTTTTTTTTGAGACAGAACCTCAAGCTCTCTCCCTGGGTAGAGTGCTGTGGCATAACAATTCACAGCAACCTCCAACTCTTGGGCTCAAGCAAGCCTCCTGCCTGAGCCTCCCAAGTAGCTGGGACCACAGGTGCCTGCCACAATGCCCAGCTATTTTTTGGTTACAGCTGTCATTGTTGTTTTGGTGGGCCCAGGCTGGATTCGAACCCGCCACCTTAGGTGTATGTGGCTGATGCCTTAGCCACTTGAGCCACAGGCTCTAGGCCCCTATTGCCCATTTGTCTGTCGTCTCTTGAGAAGTGTGTATTCAGATCCTTTGCCCGATTTTTAATTAGATTATTTCATTTTTTCCTATTGAGTTGAGGCTCCTTTTTTTTTTTTTTTTGAGGCAGAGCCTCAATCTATCCCCCTGGGTAGAGAGCTGTGGCATCACAGCTCACAGCAACCTCCAACTCCTGGGCTCAAGTGAGTCTCTTGCCTCAGCCCCCTAAGTAGCTGGGACCACAGGTGCCTGCCACAACACCCGGCTATTTTTTTTTTTTTTTGGTTGTAGCTGTCATTGTTGTTTGGCAGACCTAGGCTGGACTCGAACCTGCCACCTTAGGTGTATGTGGCTGGCGCCTTAGCCACTTGAGCCACAGGTGCCAAGCTGAGTTGCAGCTCCTTATAGAGTCTAGTTATTAATCTCTTGTCAGATGGGTAGTGTGAAAACATTTCTCCCATTCTGTAGGTTGTGTCTTTGTTGTTCCCTTGCTGTGCAGAATCTTGTTAGTTCAATGTGATCCCATTTGTCTGATTTTACTTGGCTTGCCTGTGCTTCAGGGGTATTACCCTGAAGTTATTGCCCAGGCCCATGTCCTGAAGCATTTCCCTGATATTTTCTTTCAGCAGTTTCATAGTTTCAGGTCTTCTATTTAAGTCTTTAATCCATTTTGATTTAATTTTTACATATGATGAGAGATAAGGATCTAGGTTCATTCTTCTGCATATGGATATCCAGTTTTCCCAGCACCCTTTATTCAAGACACTGTCCTTTCCTCCCTCTATGTTTGTGGCACCTTTGTCAAGGGTAAGATCACTGTAGATGTGTGGATTGATTTCCGGGTTCTCCATTCTCTTCCTTTGTTCTATTTGTCTGTTTTTAATGCTGGTACCATGCTATTTTGGTTACTGTAGCTCTGTAGTATACTTTGAAGTCAGGTAATCCGATTCATCCAGTTTTGTTCTTTTTGCTCATGATGGCTTTGGCTAGCCTGGGTGTTTTGTAGCTCCATGTAAATTTTAGGATAACTTTTTTCTGTTTCTGTAAAGAATGTCATTGGTATTTTGATGGTGATTGAGTTGAGCCTGGAGATTGCTTTATGTACTATAGACATTTTAGCAATATTGAGTCTTCGTCTGTCAGCGTGGAAGATCTGTTTTTTTGTGCCCTCTTCAGTTTCTTTCATCATTGTTTTATAGTTTTCATTTTAGAGATCTTTCACTTCTTTGGTTTATTCCCAGGTATTTTATTTTCAAATTTTTGTAACAACACTGCATTTATCTAGTGATTGATTGTATACAAAGTTCTTTTACTTCCTTTATTTCATTTGGCCCTGGAACAGTCATCTCCTGAAGCTTCAATTTGCTTAGACCTCACTGTTGTTTACAAGATGTGCTATATGTCTGATATGTAGTTAAGTATCTATTGTTATTGGTATATTAGGAATTTGAGGCTGATAAGAACTAAATGACTTGTTCAAGGTCACAAAGGCTAAGACAGTGGCAGACTCAGATACAATGTATAGATTTTATGACCCTCTCCTGTTCTTATAACTAGAGTGTAATGAGATAATACCTTCTACAGCACACAATGGGGAGCATCTTAATTTCCTTGCATGACTTACCCCAAAGCAGCCTTTGGAATTACTCTATCAAATTTGTTTATCAAATTTAAGCAAAATATGCCTGTTGGCTAAAACCAAAATGCAAATATAGATACTGTTTTTTATAGCTTTCATTGTTTACTAGTGTCTGTATTTTACACTTGAAACTTTTCAGCACACAATCTGAGCAGGCTCACTCCTACCCTTATGAAATTCTGTGGAGATGTGCTCTCATTTTAATTAATTTTTAAAATACTGCTTTTGAGTCTAGTTTTACGCTATAGCAAGTGTCAGTCTGGGGCCCTTGAATTAAGGTAGCACACATCAGAAGTGAGAACTGAAACATAAAGAGAATGACTGGGCCGAAGCAAACAGTGACAGCCACACCCATCTATTTTTGTGATTTTTGTAGAATTTTGCTGAGGAAGAATCTGAAGCCGTAAAAGGTGAACTGGACATGAAATTACTCAGTGAAACCGTTTCAGCAGGTATTCTCAATTGCATTTTTATATTTTAACTTTATTGAGATTTTCTTCTTACCTAAAGAAATGCAAAGGAATTGTAAAAGAAAATTCAGATGTTGCAGAAATACATTTAAAGAGAAAAGTCTTTACAGTACCTTTCCTGAGATAACCAGTGTTAACAGTTGTCTTTTATTTACTGTCTCTTTCTCTCTATTTTTAATAAGACCATGGAATCATATCGCATGATTTTCTGCCAAAAATTACTTATTTCCAGCTAATAATATGTTATATGCATAGAACACAATATTCTACATAATGAATAATATTCAACACTATTCTAAGTGAGAACATTGATCACCTTGCTTCTTTAAGAAGCTGTATAATTCCATCCAATAATGGAACATTATTGATAAACAATTGATAAAGAAGTTATGTCCGATTTTTTATTATTACACACAATAATGTTGTAATGACATACACAAGTGAAAATTTCTCGACATTTGCAAGTATTCACAAGTTTTTGTATTCAATCTTATTCTGGCAAATAGCAATTGGATATAGTTTAGAAATGTCAAAGTGATAGGGCGGTCTAATTTGTCAGTCTTACTTTGAGATCTCTGAGGTCGGGCTATTAGGTTTGTGAACTCGTCCTAGAAAATGTGCTCCCTACCTCGTTGCTGAATATCACTTAGAAGGCCCCCCTGGGGAAGCTATGCACTGATTCCAGTGCCTTGTCCACCCATCAGAGAAATTTTTCTAGGATTAGTTTACGAATTTAATTGTTAGACCTTGTGTGACAGCTCTGATGGCCATTCCAGAAAAAGAGTTCCAAAATCCCTTTGAGGGTGTGGACCAGGCACTGGCATTGGTACTTGTCTGCCAAGGGAGGACTTCAAAGTAGGGATATTGAGCAACGAGGTAGGTAGCATTTTTTCTAGGGTGAGTTCCGGAATTTAATTGTCCAACATTGTATCTACATCTTCTCCATTAACTTTATCATTGCACTTCTTCTAGTAACTTCTAAGGAATTTATTTTCCATGTATTTCTTAGCATATTTTCATAACACTCCTCTTTCTACTTCTTCACGTTTTTTTTTTCTACCTGGTGACCCCCAAATAATACATAATTATTTGAATTTGGAAACTTTCTTTTTGTTTCTTTCTTTTTTAGGTAAATTACTAACTAAATGTATTTAAAATTAAAGATAGCAATGTATTGAATGCACACGAGGCAAAGAAAGGCAATCTTAACTGGAATTTGTCTGGTTATTTAATTTTCAGTGCTTGATCTCCATGGGTTAAATTCAGTATTATCCCAGCGTGCTTGCTTTTGTGGGGGAGGAAAGTTGTAATGATAAATAATAATACTAACAGTCCTTGAGTTTTACTATGTATCTGGCACCAGTTTTAAGAATTTTACATGTGTTCCCTTACTCCTCTCCCAAATTCTATAAGGTAGCTACTACTATTAGATCTATTTTGTAGATGAAACTGAGAATAGAAAAATTAATTAGCACACCTTGCCCAAGGTCACACAGCTAATAAAGGGTAAAACCTGTAAGTGGCCTGACTACCTTGTTATCCACCATACAACATTGAAAGAATTTTGGTAAGGCTGGGAATTGTCCCTATGATACGGAACTTCAGATATTCCTTCTGATTATACACTGAAAATTAGGAAATCATAGTTTCCTAACAATGGAAATTATCAATCTCATTTCTTCACTGTTAAGCCATCCTTCCCATTTTTATCTGAGCTGAGCCTACTTCTATTGAAAAAAAAATTAGCCTTAATTTAATATATGGGCCAAAATTTATTTTTTCACCATATAACTTTTTCTAGATTTTAAGCCTCATAAGGTCCAATTTTAAGAAATTAGTCAATTATCAAATTTGGGGTTAAACCATGATTTATATCTTTTATAAAATATATTTTTGTTTCCTTTTAATAGTAACCCATGCTTATTGTATGCAAGTTTCTAAAATGTTGGTATATGAAATAAAAATGAAGCCCTCCCCTGTACTCCAAGATTAGCTCCATATATGAGTCGTTCTGAGTTAACCACTTTTTGAAAAGTTTTAGTAGCTAGTTAAATAAAAACTTCCTTACCAGTATTAAGGAATGAATGAAATGAATTTTTTCATTTTCCTCCTAAGCAAATGCAAAGATGTTGTGATCTGTTTAGAAACTGTCTGATCTGATTATTTTTAGCACACATGTTGCAGATTGAGAATGCTGTTGAAATGCCACTTGCATTTGAAGATAACGAGGTGGATATATGTCAGTTCACAACCCTGGGTGGAATATATCACTTGGATATTTTGGAGCTTCCTCCACAGTGTAAACCAGCAAAGGGCTGGATGATTGTGGAAGTAGGTTGATTCTTGAATCAAAACTTACAAGTAATATAGTTACTCACACTTTTGCTTCATTTCAAATTGTGTAACCTCTAATGAGCTTTAACCCTATTAAACAAGCACAAAGGGAAAAAATGTGATTTTACGTAGTCTTAAATGTATGAGAATTGGAAATTCGAATCAGACACTGAAGAAAAAGAATCTAAAGTAATATGAATTTTAAAATTGGAACTCATAGATATTGTAAGCCTATAGCAATATAGGATTGTAAACATATATCAATTAGCTTTTAAAATGATAGTCTAGCATTCTACCATACATGCCCAGTTATGTTGTCATACCCAACCATCTCCCCTCCCACATAGCAAGTACGCAGATTGAAAGGTACTTCTCACCCACAATCCCATCCATTAAGGACCTTGGTACATTAGAGAAGTATTTATCAACTTTCTTTTTCTTGTTATTGACCCCCAGAGATCCTTGGTAGACGTTTTTTTCCTAGTTGCCCCTCCCAGTAAAATTTTAATATCCTTTTTGTCCATAAGTAGGTCCCAGCCTGAGCTGGAGTTTTCAAGGGTATATTTAAAGATTTATTGTACTTGAATTTTATCAGAATGTCCCAAGAACACTCCATGTTCTTCATTTGAACCCAAAGAATCCTCCTTCAAACTTATTTTTTCTCTCCTACAGCAAAGAGGCCTTCCTCCTTTTTTCAAGGCTTTGCTCAGTAACTTCCCACCTCCTCTAGAATTTTGCCCAATCTGATTTTTTTCTCTATTTTCTGACATTTTTAGTCTCCCCCCCATCACCACCCTAGATTCTTCTCTGCTGCATTCAAGTAATGTACAGATCTACCTTATCCCAGAAAAATTTGCTGCCTGCCTACTTCACTTTCCTCCTTTCGTTTCTGGACTTCTCCATAGGTTCTTATACTTCTTCCCTCTTCACCTACGTGTCTTTACCACGGCTTTATTAGAGCATGTGATTTGGGGTCCCATCAGTCTGGGTTTGAGTTTGGTGGCTCCTCAGAGTCATTTTTAATCTTTGGCAAATTACTCGTAAGTATTGTCTTTGTTGAGTACAGGCCTTGAGAATTGCTTGGAGGAATAAAATGATGAATAAGCCCAGCAGAGAACTGGCCCATAGGAAGTTCCATAATTACATTCAGAGTTAGTGCTTTTTTCCCCTCAATCACTTATCTTTTTAAATTTTGTTGTGATATTGTTAGTCAACCTATAGATAAATGAGACCAAACTGCAGTGTTTATTAAAAAATCTATATAGTTTATCAAGAATGTTTACATTTTTAACTGTTAATAGTCAACTTCTAACTTTGTGTGGTTTGGGTCATTTTTTAAAGATACTCAAAGAAGGATTACAGAAATTCACATATCCTCCAGAAACTACAGAAGACTTGGAGGTAGAGAACGCTTTCCCACCCATCGAGGTCACGCTTCAAGTTCATGACAATGTAATGTTTTTTGAGGACCCTGTGGTTGTAAGATGGAATGCTGAAGGTACAGGAGTGCCTTAACCAGTTGTTATATAGTAAGAAGGGACATAATCATGAAGTCTTCAAATTGAAACAGAAAATGCAATATATAAACCGAGTATATATTATCTTATATATTTCTATGCTTTTCTACAGTCTTGTTCTGTTTGCTCATCATGGGAATAAATAGGGTTTGGAGTTTTAAAATTTATCGAGTTTTGTAATATAGATTTCTAAAGTGTTTATATCTGCCATAGTCTCTGAACAATTACTTTATGGTTATAGTATTATATTTTAAAAATATGCAATGAATGGAAATATCAAGGTAGTTTAGCAAATAAAAAACAAACAAATGAAAAACCCATCATCTCATGAAATAATCAAATACTTCAGATGTGGGTAATTAAATATTTGATAATTTTAATGTTAATTGTTTATAAATTGCAAATAAGTATTGGGGATGAGGACTAGGCAAAATGGGAAACATGTGAAAGAGGAAAACTAGCCACTATATGCCTTTTTAAATATTTGATTCTTGGCTCGGCACCTGTGGCTCAAGTGGCAAGGCGCCAGCCACATACACCTAAGGTGGCGGGTTCGAATCCAGCCTGGGCCCACCAAACAACAATGATGGCTGCAACCAAAAAATAGCGGGGCATTGTGGCGGGCGCCTGTAGTCCCAGCTACTTGGGAGGCTGAGGCAGGAGACTCGCTTGAGCCCAGGAGTTGGAGGTTGCTGTGAGCTGTGATGCCTCAGCACTCTACCCAGGGCAACAGCTTGAGGCTCTGTCTCAAAAAAACAAAAAAATAAATAAATATTTGATTCTTGAACCATGGGAAATTATTACTTTTTCAAAATGTAAGTTAGAAATACCACCAACAAAGGTATAAGCTGATAATTTATTAATCGGTAATATTTCCTTTGGGGTAGGTTTGCTGAATTTTGAAAGGTCTTAATCTTGTTAATTAATGCATGCAGTTTTAGGGATTCTTGATGAAATCTGTATAGCTTTGCTTTTAAGGTTGTTTTACATTTATGTATTTGTGAAGAGATTTACATACTAGAAATATATTAATGGTTGCTGGAAGCTAGAGGTGGGAATGGGAATTAGATAAAAGTAAAAAGATATCTTTAGTAAAAAGATATAAGGAATCTTACTGGGGGGATAAAAATGTTCTAAAACTAGATTGTGGTGATTGTATAACTGGGTAAATTTATAAAAAAATAACTTAATTGTATGCTTAAAACAGGTGAGAGTTTTCTTTATAAGGTAAGAGTAGTCTAGGAAGAAAGATTTGCATGTGCAAAGGTTCAGGGATATATGATGTTGGGGAAGGGGAGAAAGCAGAGCTGAAAACAGGTGTGAGAAGCAGCCAGGGACGAAGCCCCAGAAGTGAGACCAAAGTTCCTGAGTCTTCCCTACCATGCCGAATTTGTACTTGATCTTGTAAGCAGGGGAACTCTCCCAGCAAAGCTGGCCTTGTGCTGAGATCCTACTCCAAATGTAAACGATCAGTTTATCCACATAGCAATCAATTATTTGGGTGGTTTCATTCATTTTATTTTTTATAGGAAAAAAATGAAACTAATGTCGCTTTCTTCATTTATTATAAAGATCAACATTGGACAACTGATGGCATCAGCAATATATCTTACGCACAAAAAGAGAGACTAATAACATTCAGCCTCGAAACCTTTGGCCCTGTTACCTTGATTCAAGATACTCATATTAACATGCCATACCGGTCATGGGAACTAAGACCCCTGGATGTCAATAAAGTGCTTTTGACTGTGACCACAGTATTTACTGAGATTCAAATACAAATTAAGGTGAGTTACCATCAATCACCTCTTTGTCAAAGCAGTTAATCACTGCTGATGTATGTGGAGGGTACCAAAAACATATACACATTTTAAGAAAGGAAAAACTGTATTAAAATGGTAATATCCAAGTCATGTTTGACTTCTGCAATTACAAGAGATGCACGATACAATATGCAAGGTAACAGACATTATCTGTACATGCTGGGTATTACCATTTTAACGTTATCTATACATGCTGAGTATTACCATTTTAATACAGTTTTTCCTTTCTTAAAATGTATATATATTTTTTGGCACCCTCTGTATATTGAAATGTCTTTTATAAATACATTTAAAATGCACCTTGAGTTGTAGTTTTTAAATGAAATGTTAGTTGAATAATTAAATAGGCAATAACATGTAAACATCGAGGCTGAAACCCTGAAGTTACTAGGGATAGATCTACTAAGGAACCGACAAGCGTGGCTGCAAGTGGGAATTCAGAGTATGTCCGTGCTCTAAGAGGCTCCCTGATCCATATCATCCAGCCATTTGAAATCCCCTTCGAGGGTGGTTTCTTTCTGAATGAGAAATTCAGAAAGAATTTCAGAAATTACGTAGCCTGAAAAGTATAGGTTAGTGGTTGCCTGGGCCTGAGGGTAGGACTGGGGGACTAACTATAAATGGGCATAGGGATCTTATTGGGAGGAATGAATAGTTCTAAAACTGATTGATACATGCACTACTCAGGAAGTCACATAAAATCATTTGATTGTACAGTTGAAATGGGTGACTTTTATGACACGTAAAATAAATCTTAATGTTTTTTTAAAAAAGAGATAGCCTGGAATATCTTATGAATGTAGCAGGAAGACTAGAATATTATTAAGCTTTGCTTTTAAAACTTGATGAGAAAGGAGATGGTGAGCTCAGGATCATCAATCTACAAAAGCCTGTAAGATGCTTCTGTTCTGTCCTTACATCCTGTAGAGGGAAACTGATGCCCAAAGAGGTCAGGAGGTTGAGTGACCTTTCTAAAACCATGTAAGGGTGATAGTTCTAGAGCCTTTGTCAGGCTTCCTTTTTACCACCCCAGCAGCCCTGCAGCCTCCAGTGCAAAGACTCTTCCTCTAACTTCGTGAAAAGATTAAAAACACCTTCACAATGTTCATTTATTAATGTGAAGATTGAAACACCAAAGGTGGCTCACTGTGCATTTTCAGATAGATTTCAAAGGTGCATCTATGCTGTCTAAGAAGGTAGCTACTAACCACATGTGGTCATCGACCTTTTGAAATGTGACAAGTCCAAATTAATATGTTGTGTAAATGTAGAATACACGTCAGATTTAGAATACTTAGCATGAGAAAAAGAATGTGAACTGTCTCAATATTAACTTTATATTGATTACATATTGAAATATTTTTTATATATTGGGTTAAATAAAATATAATTAACATTGAAAAGAATTCAGATGGTAGATGTGAATTCTATACCTGGGGTCCTCAAACTTTTTAAACAGGGGCCAGTTCACTTTCCCTCAGACCGTTGGAGGGCCGGACTGTGGGCCCCGGGATGAGTCAGCTGCTAAGCAGGACAGGCAGTGACGGCAAAAATATCCAGCTGCCCGGATAAATGTCCTGGGCGGGCTGCATGTGGCCCGCGGGCTGTAGTTTGAAGACGCCTGCTCTATACCTTCAAACTGCCACTTTGGGAAAATTATTTTTCACTGGAAAATACTTTTGTATCACTAAGTTTGATTTTATATATGTGAAAAATCAGGAATGATGTGTGAAATTAGTCATGATTTTTGTCAAATAGCTGTTTTAATTCAGTGTGAACCTATGCAGACACTTAGATCATAACTTATAAAATCAAAAGAGACTTGGGAGATCTTTAGCCAGCACATTCCCTTGATTGTTCAGATGTGCCCAAGAGAATAAACTAATCACAGGAACATGGGGACTTGTGCTGGAGTTTCCAGATCAGCCCTAACACAAACCTGCCCTACATTCTTTTTTTTTTTTTTTTTTAATTATTGGGGATTCATTGAGGGCACAAAGAACCAGGTTACATTGATTCCATTTGTCAGGTAAAGTCCCTCTTATGATTGGTCCCACTCCCAAAAGGTGTATCACACACGGTGACCCCCTGACTCCCCCTGCCCTCCTTCCCTCTTTCTGCTCTCCCCTTCCCCCACTGCCACCCTGATCTGCATTCTTTTTAATATAGTGATAAATTGTTTAAAAACAATACAAAGTTGGCGGTGTCTGTAGCTTAGTGGGTGGGGCACCAGCCGTATACATCGAGGCTGGCAGGTTCGAACCTAGCCTGGGCCAGCTAAACAATAAGGATGCCAACTGCAACCAGAAAAAAATAGCTGGGCGTTTGGCCAGCACCTGTAGTCCCAGCTACTCAAGAGGCTGAGGCAACAGAATCGCTTAAGCCCAAGAGTTGGAGGTTGCTGTGAGCTGTGAGCTGTGACACCACAGCAATCTACCGAGGGTGACATAATTGGGACGCTGTCTTTAAAAAAAATAAAGGGCAGCGCCTATGGCTCAAAGAAGTAGGGCGCCAGCGCTATATACTGGAAGTGGTGGGTTCAAACCCAGCCCCTGCAAAAATAAATAAATAAATAAAATAAAAACAATACAAAAAAATCTAGAGGCCAGACCTAAAATGATCTTGAAGTAATAATTTCAACTTGTATAAAACCTTGTTTTCTCTTATTTAAACTAGGAAAACTTCTGCATGTTATCATCAATCAAACTACAAGACATAAAAGAAGATTTCCCTATTTTGGAAGGAAAATGGATGACTTCTTTTTGTTTCATTAATGCTTTGAAAGAAGCTGGCTTGAACATCTTCCCCAGCGGACACTCTCATTTCTATGTTTCTGCGAACAATAAGGCAGGCAGGAATCTTTGTCAATTTAATGTAATAGACATTAGAATGTTAGCAAGTGTTAAATTTTGTGTAACATTCTATAGACCATGAGTTTTATGTTCACCTATACAGGATGGTATAGTTAGAAAAGAAGGAAAGAATAAGTGAAAAGAGCAGAAATCCAGGGTTCTCTCAAGTTAATAAAGTAAACCTATATACGATCTTCCTTTGACACATGGAGCATACCACCGCTGCCCAGCTTATTGCAAAGGTTGTCCAAGTGACTTCTCGTTTTATGTATTTTGTTTCTTTTTCCATGACTGAATACATGTAAAATCTCTCAAAAGGGTGAATAACCCTATGCTTTCCTAAACATAATAAATTAAGTAAAATTAAACACATACAAGGACCACCAATGTACAAGACCCACTTCCTTTGTTTTCTTAGCAGAGCCTCCATGTCTGTATAATGGTTCATGTTATTCGTTAGGTTTTAGGACCAATACCATGCTGTTCTTTGTGCTTAAGCTTGCTTTGCTCTTAAAGCTGGGCTTTAGGAATGGGCTTAGCCAGCACATTCCCTTGACTGTTCAGGGAACAGTCTGGGCTGGGCTCTTCTGTGGTTCCAAATGAAACATAGAATTATTATTCCTAGATCTGTGAAATATGATGTTCATTTTTGATAGGGACTGCCTTGAATCTGTGAATCACTTAGGGTACTATGGGCAATCTTTTAACAATATTCTTCTACCAGTCCAAAAGCGTGATTTGTTTGCCGTTAGTTTGCATCATCTGTGATTTCTTTCCTCAATGTTCTATAGTTCTCTTTGTAGAGATACAGCACCGTCTTAGTTAATTATGTTTCTAAGTATTTTATTTTCCTTGTAGCTATTAGGTATGGATTAGGTACTCAGTGCTAGCGGGTCTTTGATTTGACTCTCAGGTTGACTGTTCTGAGTGTATAATAATGCTGATTTGTCTACATTGATTTTGAAACCTGAGACTTGGCTGAGTTTATCAATTGTAGAAGTCTCTTGAATCATATACCATCAGCAAAAAGCAATAGATTGACCTTCTCTTTCCCAATTAGGAGGCCTTTTGTGTCCTTTACTTGCCTGATAGCTCTGGCAGGACTTCTGGCACTGTAGTGAGTAGAAGTCGTGACGGTGGGCGCCCTTTGTTCTAGTTCTTAGGGGAAATGCTTTCAACTTTTCCTCATTCACCATGATGTTCAGGCTGTGGGTTTGTCTTATACGGTTTTTCTAATTTTGAGAATGGTTCCTCCTGTGCCTTGTTTGTTAAGGATTTTTATCATGAATAGTTGCTGGACAAATACTTTTTCTGCATCTACTGAGATGATAACATGGTCTTTGTTTTCACATCTGTTTATGTGGTCTATCACATTTATTGGCTTATAGTAGGTTGAATCATCCTTGCATCCCTTAGAGGAAGCCCGCATGGTCTTAGTGGATTATTTTTTTGATTAGCTATTGAATTCAGTTTGCTAGTATTTTATTGAGGATTTTTGTATCTATGTTCACAAGGGATATTTGTTTATAGTTGTTTTTATTATGTCCTTTCCTGGATTTGGTATTGAGAAAAGACTGGCTTTATAGAATGGGTTGGGGAGGATTTCTTCCTTCTCAATGGGGTGTGGTAGAATTTGACTGTGAATCCACCCGGTTCTGGGATTTTTTGTTGTTGTTGGAAGTTTTTTTATGACTTCTTCCTTCTCACTGCTCATTTTCATCTATTCAGGAGTTCGCTTTCTTCCTGATCAAGTCTTTGGAGGTTGTGTCCAGGAATTTGTCCATTTTCTAGTTTTCTACTTTATGTGATAGAGTAGTCATATAAGGTTTTAGTTAAAAAAGATCCCTCCAGGTTAAACTGTGAGCTTATTGAGGATGGGGTCTGTTCTAATTCTTTTAGAACCTACCATATTCCTAGAATATGGTTGATTTTTAGTAAACATTTGTAATATGTTAGTGAAGACGCCAAGTGCCTTCTAATCATGAAAGGTATGTTTGTAGGCAGAAGAGTTCTGTACTCAAGAACATGTTTGTGAATGTACCAGAAAATGACAGTATAGGTATATATTCATATAACATTTGAAAATAATCCTGTAACTAAGCTTATGTATATACACACACACATGAAAAAAAAACCTTTGATTTTAGTAACTCAAATCACTTGTTACTCTGCAGTGTTGAATGTAGTATCCTCTTCATGTTTTCAGAATATTCAAGGAAACATTTTTTTTTCTGAATGTAGAATATGCTGGACGCTGTTTTAGAGGATTAGGATGTGTCAGTGAATAAAACAGGTCCCTGCCCTTGTGTAGTTTACATCATGGTAGAAGAGGGAAAAACAACCCATCTAGTGTACTACAAAGGCGAAAAGTGCTGTGGAAGTAAGAAGTGGTAGATCAGGAGTCGTGCGGTTGAGCAGTGTACGATATTCAATAGGGTGTCGGGGCGCAGTGAGATTGGAGCAAAACTTGAAGGTAGGAAGTAAGCCAAGTGTATATCTTAGGAAGCAGCTTCCAGGGAGGGAGAACAGCTACAGCAAGAGCTCTGAGGGCGTGGCTGGTGTGATTTGAGGGCTGGAGGAGCAGCAAGGAGGCCTGGACCTGAGAGAGCAGAGGAGAGGAAAATGAGATAAGGCGGAGAGGCCACGGGGTGTACGTGGGGTCGTGGGCGGAGGTGTCAGATCAGAGAGGGCTTTGGAGGTCTTCGTTAAGTTTGGTTCTGCTCTGAAAGGAAGGAGAAGCCTTTGCCCAGCTTTGAAAGAGGAGCTATGTCCTCTGACTTACAATTTTAAGTGGATCCTTCTCGGTTGAGAATGGACTGAAAGAGGCCAAGGATGGAAGGGAGACTTGTTGAGAGGCTCTGAAACTAGTTTTGTTTGTTTTTATATTAACAGATTCCTTTGGTAGAAGTGAAAGCTTATCGACAAATGGCCCTACTAAGTCCTGCTTTTGCATTTGGTTGGAGCAAGTGGAACTTAGAATGTACTTCTTCAAAAGTTGTATTTAAGGTATAGTACTATGTAAAAACCCATAAAACTACTTTGTCCTCCAAAAGAGGTAAGTATTGGCTTTTAAAAACATAAAAACAGGGCCCAGATGGGTGGATTACCTGAGCTCAGGGAGACCCCCATCTCTACAAAAAAACAGAAGAAAAAAGAACAGCTGGGCATTGTGGTGGGTACCTCAAGTCCTGGCTACTTGGGAGGCGGAAGCAGGAGGATTGCTCAAACCCAACAGTGTGAGGTTGCTGTGAGCCATGAGCCCATAGCACTCTACCAGGGCGACAGGTAGAAACAAAAAACATTCAAAATGGAGTTTTAAATCTTCAAAAATGTTTTAAGTTTGTCAAAAATATGAAATGCCTTTGTTGTCCATTATGGTATCAAGTGCTCTTAACTTCAAGCCATGTAGACTCAAGAACAAAGGGAAGCCTTTTTAACATGAACATGTCTGTGATTCACAGACTGTCTCCTGGGAGGGTCAGACATCCAGTTTAACCTTCTGACCGGTATTCTTAGCTGGTAGAGAAAATTTCAAATTTTAAAAGCTAACTGGTGAATGTTGCGGCATAGACAAGCCACTGTCTTTATTGTTCTTGTTTATCTTGTTTCCCTCACTCAAATGGAAGCTGCTTGAGGGAAGGGTTTTGTTGTTACAGTGTTATTTACCTATATTCCTTTTTTTTCTATGTTTTGTTTTGCTTTTATATTTCTAGCACCTAGAACATGATAGGCATTCAATAAATATTTGTTGCATGAATTAATACATGTGGTCCCTAAGCACTAAGTTGTGAACCATTTCATGGTTTTAAAAAAATTCAATAATGGGACATTAAGAATATTTCTTTTATTTATTATTATTATTTATTTATTTTGAGACAGAGTCTCACTCTGTCGTCCTCCATAGAGTGCCGTAGCGTCACAGCTCACAGCAACCTCCAGCTCTTGGGCTTAGGCGATTCTCCTGCCTCAGCCTCCCAAGTAGCTGGGACTACAGGCGCCCACCACAATGCCTGGCTATTTTTTTGTTGCAGTTTTGGCTGGGGCCAGGTTCAAACCCACCACCCTCAGTATATGGGGCTGGTGCCCTACTCACTGAGCCACAGGTACGGCCCAGAACATTTAACTTCAGCAATTTTGAAGACTGAGTTGAGCTCTACAGCTAATACTGTTACCATAATTCTTAACAGAAGAGGAACTAGTAATGGATTTTTTTTTTTATTTCCCTTTTTCTTTTAAGGTGAAGGAACATCTCACTGAAGAATGGCCTGAGAATCCTAATTGGGACCTTTTGATGTTTACTGGCGACAGAGCACAAGTGCTTAAGATCAATGACGACAGTGAGGCGTTCTCTGAAGCACTTAAAGAAGAAACAGAGTTTCACTCTACTTTGTATCACATGGTCAAGGATTTCGCTTCTAAGGAAGCGATGGAGAAAATCAGGAGTTCCGACTGTCAGTCCCTCGCCTGTGTGTGCCACATGCTCCTGTCTACAAGACTGCTCAGTTACTCCTGATCTCCACTCAGGGCTTTCATCAGTATGAAAAATCAAGTATGTTGGGAAAAAAGCAGGTATAGGAGTGAATATATTTCAGATAAGCTCTTAAAATTATCTGATCAACATTTTCTATTCAAATTCTATTTTGAGCCAAGTATTTTTTTTTTACCTTTAGTACTTAGCCTATTGAGAATTTCAACTTTCACCATATGAAGATTTGAATGATCTTTATTTAAGTAAACTTTAACAAAACAATATATATTTCTTCCTCAAAAACTCTTTAAAACATTGCAGGCAGGCTTCATCCTCACTATATTTTAGTTGAAGAGATAATTGGAAAAAGGGCATGGATTAATAAAATATCTTACAGTCATTCTGAAAACCTCTGGTTTCATTCTATACTTTCCCAGCTAAAAGTTACTAATTTACAAAGTTCAGATACTGAAACTTTAAAAATCAAGATACAGATAGTAGCATGTGCTGCTGTCACACGGGGGGTGGCCCGTTGTGTCGGAGTTTGGCAAACGGCCACAAGATGTGTTCTAGAGATATCCAGGAGTCCTCTTCCTGTATGGGAGCAGCGTCCACCGACTTTTGGAAGAACCGGCCTGTGAGGAAGCTCATGAGAGCCGCGAGCAGGACGATGAGCAGGACGGACAGCCAGAGCGCCTTGTTAGCCTTTCCGAGGGAAGTCTTGACAGTGGCTGTCCAGGAAGCTATGGTGTCATAACTACGAGGAAGATACAAGCACAGAATTGGGTAATTAATAACTTGTTATGAGAAACGCTCCTTTTGCCAGGACTGCCTTATAATCTGCATATTATGATTTATCATTTTGGTTTGGGACAGAATCAGCCCGCCTTTCCAAATTATTAGATTATAGCCTGAGAAATATAGCAAGACTTTACAAAAAAGTAAAAAAATTAGCCACACATGGTAGCAGGCACACATAGTCCCCACTCCTTGGGAAGCAGAGGTGGTAAGATCGCTTGAGCCCAGGAGTGTAAGGCTTCAGGGAGCCATGGTGGTGCCACTGCACTTCTGCCTGGGAGACAGAGGAGACCCTGTCTCAAAAGAAAAAAACAAAAAGAAATGATGTGGTATAATGAGAATCTGAAAATTACATGGTTTAGGCAGTATTTAACTCCTAATATGTACATACAAGAATTTATCTCATTCTTTGATTCCTACAGTAGAAACAAAAATATTATTTACTGGATAGAGCAGGACATATATGTATATATTTATGTATGTGTACAGTAGTCCCCCTCGTATTCTCAGGGGGTATGTTCCAAGACACACACACCCCCCAGTGAATTCCTATATTACTTAACACTGTATATAATATGTTTTTTCCTAGATGTACATATGATAAAATTTAATTCATAAATTAGGCATAGTAAGAGACTAACAATAGTAAGAAAATAGAGCAGTTATAACAATATGCTGTAATAGGCTCAAC
>CAUYQV010019116.1:0-10547 GCA_963574575.1 Galagoides demidoff | reverse complement strand
ACAATGATGGCTGCAACCAAAAAATGGCCAGGCGTTGTGGCGGGCGCCTGTGGTCCCAGCTACTTGGGAGGCGGAGGCAGGAGACTCGCTTGAGCCCAGGGGTTGGAGGTTGCTATGAGCTGTGATGCCATGGCACTCTACCCAGGGGGATAGCTTGAGGCTCCATCTCAAAAAAAAAAAAAAAAGAGGCAGAGTCTCACTTTGTCACCCTTGGTAGAGTGCTGTGACATCACAGCTCACAGCAACCTCCATCTCCAGTGCTTAGGTGATTCTTTTGCCTCAGCCTCCCCAGTAGCTGGGACCACAGGCTCCCACCACAATGCCCGGTTATTTTTCTGTTGCACTTTGGCTGGGGCGGGTTTGAACCGTCACCCTCTGTATATGGGGCCAGCGCCCTACTCACTGAGCCACAGGCGCCGCCTCCAGGATGAGTTCTTAAACTTCTTTTATGCGTGTGTTATAGGTATGTGTGTGTGAATACATGTGTTTGTGTGTATAAAATCCCTATTCTGAAAAAGAGTCTGGCCAGGCTTTTTCACAGATGAAAGTCTGTTTTTTTGTTTGCTTCATGTTGGCGTATGGAAACGCTATGCCTGTTGTATTATTTATTACTATTTTTTAATCTGGTCCCTTTACAAAGGGTTCCTTTAAGTTTAAAGCATTTTAGAGTTTATTGCCTTGGGTGTTTAGGTTATTTAATCATAGTTTATACCAAACTTCTTATCTCCTCCTTTCTAACAGTGATAGTTTGTATTTCTGTTTTAGATCTCGTTATTTGGCTCAGGTCTTCCTTGAACAACCTGAAATAGCAATGCTTAAAGCAGAGATGTGTGTCTTGTTCCTGATTTTTATATGAATACTTTTAATGTTTTACCATTAAGTAAGATTCTGGCCTTTTGTTTACATAATTATGATATGATAGAAGTATTTTCTCTAAAATGTTTTTAAAATATGAGATTATGTTTTAGGTGTTCTTTAATGCCCTCTACATCACTGTGATAAGTAGAGACTTTTTTTTGAGACAGAGTCTCACTATGTCACCCTTGGTAGAGTGCCGTGGCTCCACAAGTCACAGCAACCTCAAACTCTTGGACTTAAGCAATTCTCTTGCAGCTCCCAAGTAGCTGGGACTATAGGTCCCTGCCACAACTCCTGACTATTTTTTGTTGCAGTTGTCATTGTTGTTTAGCTGGCCCAGGCCAGGCTAGAACTTGCCAGCCTCAGTGCATGTGGCCAGCACCATAACCACTGTGCTAGGGCACTGAGCCAAGTGGAGACTGTTGACTCAATATGATAATGCTGGATTTCCTAACATTGAACTCTTTTGTGCTCCCAGGATATGCTTTTCTTGATCTTAAAGGAAAATTCTTTTCAGACACAATTTATTTTGCAGCTACTTTACTTAGGATTTTTAAATTACTCTTAAATGAAACTGGCTTACAGTTTTCTTTTTAGTGTTATCTTTGTTAGGTATAGAAATCAGGACGAATCTAGCTTCATAAACAGGTTGTGTAAATGTCCATCTTTTCCTACGCTCTGGAATAGTTGATACAACCTAATTCCTGAAAAGTTCGAAAGAAATTTTTGAGATGTGTTAATTGTATTCTAAATTTCTTCTGTGGTTAGTAATATGAGATATTTTAAGTGTCTTTTTATGTCCTTATTGGTAATATGCCCAGAAAATGGTCCTTTGTGATTTTTAATTATCTTTTGCACAGAGCAGAACATCTCCTATCACTTGGGTTCTCACCTCAGTTCAGTCTACTTTTCGAAGAAGAACCATTTACCTAGACTTGATGGTGACCTCCATTGAAATGTGTTAACTGCCTACATTGGTGATGAGACCACTGGTTATGGCTTCTAGCAGCAGACAACAGAACATTCCTAGTTACTTAAAGAAGACCATGATTTATCAGATGGTCTGATGGATCTTACAGAACCTCAGTGAGATCCCAAGGTAGGGTTTGATTGCTACACTAGAAACAATGGCAATCTAGGGAAATGCTGAACCTTCACGGAACTCTTTTGGTGGAAACACTGCTGTTGCCGTTACCTTCTGCTCAGTATCTTAAGATTCTGGGACCCAGACTTCAGAAACTGCCAGAACTTCTCCAGGAGAACCAGCATGCCTATCGTTTGTGAAGGTTTCCGATTTCCCTGAACACGAGCAGGGCCACTGCCTCCCGTTGCTTGCATCCTCCCAGTCTCATGGGGACATCTGCTTGACCAAATCTAACCCACATTCAAATTCCTGGCTCTGGTGAGTGGGGTTTTTAGTTTCCTGGCATTAGTACTGGAGGGCTCCCTAAAGGGAGGTAGGAACAGCAGCTGAGTGAGCTGCTGAGAACTCTGCTTCAGTGATGGACGGGACGCTTGGCCCATGACCCAGCGCCTTCATCTTTGGTATGGAGGTGGCTCTCCTATCATACCACTGATGTCGTAGGACTCTGTACCGATAAAGGATATTTAAAAAAATCACAATTCTTCCTTGTACTAACTCTAGGGCTCTAACTTCATCTTCCTTCGCTGGAATTTCTTCTCTCCAGTGAGCGTGTCATCAACCATTTCTCCCCTAACCCTTCCCACCACGACTGCCCCAAACCCCTAGCTTTTTGAAAGTTTCATTCTTTGGTTATAAATACAAATATGTGGAGACATAAAGAAGAAGGGTGTTCTTACCAGGAACACGGCAGAGAAAAGTTGCAAATTTTCTGGGTTGGTATAGACTCTGGGTGCATGAGCTAGACACAGCATTTTCCGTTATTTTTAGTAGTGTTAGTATGTATATTAATTAAAATTTTAACTATTGCTAAGCCTAAGAAGTAGTTTTAATTCTTTTATATTAGTGTTTGTAGATGACAATTGTTTCATAATTTTTACAAAGATATGCTTTCTCAATTTTTTGTGTTTACATTTAGGTTTTTGAAATCATATAAAAACAAGATGTCAATGTATACATGTAATAAACTTAAACTCACATTTTCTTTTTTTTGAGACAGAGTCTTACTATGTTGTCCTCGGTAGAGTGCTCTGATGTCACAGCTCACAGCACCCTCCAACTCTTGGGCTTAAGCAATTCTCTTGCGTCAGCCTCCCAAAGTAGCTGGGACTACAGGCATCTGCCACAATGCCCGGCAATTTTTTGTTGCAGTTGTCATTGTTGTTTTTAGCTGGCCCAGGCCGGGCATGAATCCACCAGCCTCAGTGTATGTAGCTGGTGCTCTAATCACTGTGCTATGGTCACCAAACCAAACTTGCATTTCTTAATTAGCATATGAGGGTTTTAACTTACTTAGAAATGACTCAGGCATTTTTTGATTATCTGTTACTTAATTTACTGTAACATGACTTTACAATTGTAAATTACTGAAAAGAATTTTGAAACTGTGGCAAGTTTATTAATGTTTATTTCATTTACATTTACCTGATTTGCTTATTCTTAACAATTATATTGGAACTACTCACAGAAAATTAAGCTAACCTTAGTTATTATTATTTTTTTTAAAGCAAAATCAGGCTAACCCTGCATTAGCCACTCTTACGTGAAGACTGAATAATGATTTGAGATACTGAATTAATGTCTCTAGTGTTTCACCTCCAGTCATCCTGGTCCTGAGTACCTATGTTTAGGAGGCTAGGAAGGGGAAATCTGGGTCCTGGATTTATTTATTTATTTATTTACTTTTGAGACAGAGTCTCAAGCTGCTGCCCTGGGTCGAATGCCATGGCATCATAGCTCACAGCAACCTCCAACTCTTGGGCTCAAACGGTCCTCTTGCCTCAGTTTAGTGCTTTTCTGTGCTATTTCTACTTTTCTATTTTTAGTAGAGATGGGGGTCTCACTATTTGCTCAAGCAATCCACCTGCCTTGGCCTCCCAGAGTGGTAGGATTATAGACGTGAGCCACGCACCTGGCCTGGGCCCTGGATTTATCCACCAGGTGCAGGACCCAGGACAGAGGTCAGAGGACAGAGCTGTGAACACAGGGTGTGAAAAATCCAACCTCATTAGCATCATCAAGAGGCAGAGCTGGGCCAGAGAAGGAGGGGCCTTATGGGGCTTGGCTCTTTTGTGCAGCTGGTAGCACGCATGTCCCCAGGCCTCACCAGGGCCACCTATCCAGATCCCAGAATCCAGAGGGTTCCAAAATCCAAAATATAAGCTCACAGGCAGAAGGCTTCAGGGGAGCCCAGCAGCCAGTCTTCACAGGTTTATCTGAGAAACAAATCAAGCTAGTATCAAAATGTCACAGAAGCAACAGTTTTATAAACCTTAAAACATTCAAAAGAGACAGCATAAATCTGTCTGACCAGTAGATCCAGGCAAAAATATTTGAATTAATTTTGATGGTTGTGAACACCTTATATTTCACTTTAGCAAAAATTTTAAAACTAGCTTTATTCACCAAAGGGTCATTAGAGTCGTATAAACTGGAAAAGCATTTGGACCTATTTACTTAATTTCTGAGTGTTATTTCAATATCAACGTGGTACCAGTAAGCAGTATACAAACACATATGTAGACCTATACACACACGTAGATGCAACATACAACACACACACGTATAATGCTGGTATCTCAAAGTCAAAGGGATCAGAACGTTCAGTGCAAAAAGGGCAGAGCTTTAGACCGTGACTCTCGGGAGTCAGGAGGAAAACAAGGGAACCCCAGAAGACACCAGTGGTGCCTTTTCTGCGTCCCTCAAGTGTTCTGAGCATTGTTACAAGTCTGCTTTTTAGATGTTTTTTATGTGATTGCCAAAACTCTGGTAATTCCTTTTAATAATTTTTTTTGGCTGGGGCTGGGTTTGAACCCGCCACCTCTGGCATATAGAGAGGCGCCCTACTCCTTTGAGCAACAGGTGCTGCCCCCTTTTGGTAATTTTTTATCTCTTGATTTCCAAATAGAGACGGTAGAGGATTAAAGGTAACTGGATAAAAGATTGAAGATGGCAAAAGTAGGCAGGATAGAGGTCAGTGCCCCCTCAGAAGCCGGTTGAGGCAATATTAAGTTTTTCAAAAGCCAATGAAATTCTAGATGGCAGGGGTTCATGAACAAGGGGTCTAGTTGACTAAGAAGTTCCTGCAGGAGAAATAGGACTTAAAGGAGAATAAAGATGTATACCTGCTTTTAATTAAGCTGAGTTTTGACCACAGAGCTCTGTTGTTTTTTTTTAAAGTCCTTTTAAATATGCAGGCAGCAAACTTGCTGCTGTGCAAGCAGCCGGTCTTTGCTGGAGCTGAGAGAACGGTGGTGGCAGTGGTGGTGACAACAGGAGCATGCCTTCCTCTTGTGACCTGGGCAGAGCCTGCCACACTCATGGCTCTGGTTCCCAGGGATGGTGGGAGATGCAGTTCTCCAAGGATATAAGGTAAACAGGGAAAAAGTTGCTGTCACACTCTAAGTACAAACAAAAGCTTAAACCAGACGTATATCTAAACAAGTGACTCAGAGCCAAAACTTACAAGCACGCATGAGACTAAGACCAAAAAGCCCTTCAGGGCCTTACCAACGTCTCCAAAGAGGGAGCAAAATCCACAACCCTTTCAACATAGAGACCATCGCCAATGACAACTTAAAGACAGTAAAGTTCCACTAGTCGCAAGTGGGGAATGACCCACATCTCTGGCCATGTGCTGTAGAGTCCCAGCTTCTCAGCTGATCATCTGCACACACAGTCCCCACAATTCATGGGCCCCATAGGTGGGAAATTAAAACAGACAGTCAGTGAGACAACAAAAATTCTGTCTGTCCATTACCAATAAATGGATACTTCAAAGGTTCAAAGTCATACGAATGTAAATTCAAAACAAATAACTCAAAGTGATTTTTTAAAAATAGTTTTTCTTGGCTCGGCGCCTGTGGCTCAATCGGCTAAGGCGCCAGCCATGTACACCTAAGGTGGTGGGTTCGAATCCCCAGCCCGGGCCCGCCAACAGCAATGATGGCTGCAACCAAAAAAAAAAAAAAATGGCCGGGCGTTGTGGCGGGTGCCTGTGGTCCCAGCTACTTGGGAGGCAGAGGCAGGAGACTCGCCTGAGCCCAGGAGTTGGAGGTTGCTATGAGCTGTGATGCCATGGCACTTTACCCAGGGGGATAGCTTGAGGCTCCATCTCAAAAAAAAAAAAAAATAGTTTTTCTCCTGAGTTAAAGGATTTACATTTCCAAAGGACCACCTCCCTGAATAGAGAACCCAAGTAATGTGGGGGCAGGGATGAATCATAGACTCCTATGCAGTCTCTAGGCCGGAGGGCTTTTTTTCCCTTTACAACCCTTGCAGGAAATTCAAAGCTAGTAGTTCGAGTGATCAAAAAAAATTTTAACTTTTTTTAGGTCAAATTTTTGGTCTTTAATTTTTAAGATTATCCATGACATTATTATGTGTCTTTCTTTTAATTTGACTCTCTCATAAATACGAAGAAGGCAATTACGTAAGGCTCTCCAAATTCTTTTTCATATATAGAAGTCATTCTAATTCAAAAGATAAATCATCTGGCTGTTGAAGATTAGAATTTCCAGTGATGGGGCTTATTTCAATACCAACTCAATCCAATAAGTCAGCCTTTTCGTGGAAAGAGCAGGAGGTCATTTTCCAGGCTTACAGTAAGTTTTTCTTTGTTAACCATATAAGCAAGAGACATTTCTGGAAAGGGGGTAAAAGCAGCAGCCACGTCATCCTCAAAAATTCACTCCCAGAGATAAGCTGAGACAGCAAAAGATCTTTGTTGCCATGGGCATTTAAGGATGGTGTTTGTGGGAATGGTGTCTCTCTGGCCCCCCAAAAGTACCTGGGGGCACCTCCTGTCATAGACCTCCACCACCCTTTGGCCCCAGGTGGGCACTTCTGGGGCTGGGCTTTCCCAGCATTAACCAGCCAACAGAGTCAGGAGCAAAGCCCCATATGGATAAAACTCCTAATGCCAAACTGCCCTCTGTGCTTGGCATGTTCCGAACAAAAAGTTTCTTAAAATTTCACATGTCTTGGGGTTCCAAGTCCTTTCAGCCCAGCTACAAGACAGGAACTGAAAATCGCAGCCCCCGGGGCAGAGACCAAGAGGGGGCATGCCTACTTGGTCGCTACTCAAACTTCTAAGGACATAATACAGTGAGAAGGTAACCTCATCCAGCTTTTATTTCAGAAACGCACACACAATTTCTCTAAATAGATACTGGTGATGTGCTGAGCCTATGAAACTCACTGGTCTGTGCAGACGGGCTCACATGAGGGGTTAGAGGGGTTTAGGCTTGTGTCCTACCCAGTAGTACCCCTCCTAGGGCAAAACAACACAGGAAGACGAAAGGATTAGACAATATGAATATTCATGCAAAAAACAGGCGAGAGCTGCTATACCTGACACAGACACACCAACGCTTTCTCCCATTAATCTTAAACTTGAAAAAGACAAAGAGACCAACACTATTTTTGAGCATCTGCTCAGCCAAATTCCACAGGCAGTGACTCGGAGTCTAACCGGTGAGAGTTTCTTAGCCTCTGAAAGCTTGCAGGGGCCTGGCTTCCCTTGACTGCAGCTTCCAGAAGAGCAGAGCAGTGTTGGTTTCCTGCTCACAGCGCTCAGTCCGTAAGGATGAGGAGGGAACACTCTCCCCTCCACCCTCTGAAGGGTCACTGAAAACCAACTGACAAAAGGCAGATTAATGAGAGAAAAAGGTGTATGAAATTTATTTAATGTGCATAGCACAGGGGAATTGCAGAAGAATGATCATTCAATAACCCAGTGATAATGCTTATGCACCCTTCTTTATAGGGGAATGAGTGACAGGGGAAATGTGGCCATTTGAGGGATAGTAAATGATTTTCAGGGGGCAATGAATGGGCCTGATGCTTAGATGATGGCCAGCAAATAACTAACTTTGAAAACTGAATGAGACACAGAGCAGACAATGGTTTGGGAATAAAGTCCAGCTCATATTTTATAATATCCTCAGTTATGTGACTTTTAATCTTCTCTGGTTAATGAAATTTCAGGGAAGGCAACTATGTCCCTCTTTGGCAGGTCTAGCCTCCAGGTAAGTAAGGGCACATGAGAGAAGGGGCTGGTCGTGTGCTTTGGGAGAGAGAAAATGGAGAAATGGGAAGGGTCAGAGCGGACTGAGGCCTGCTTCCTTAGTTCAGTCACATTTGGGGTTTCCTTTAAGGTCAATGAACGTTGTAGGTACAGCAATAGAATTCATCCAAAATGAAGCACAGAGAGAAAAAAGGTTGAGGAAAAAAAGAATTGAACTTCAGTGATTCGTAGAAAAACAGGCAGTCGTCCACCATAATGGTAATTGAAATCCCTAAAAGAGAGGAGATAAAAGCATTTGAAGAGATGTCTGAAATGTTTCCAAATTTGATGAAAATTACACAGCCAGTGACCCAAGAAGCTCAACATACCCAAAGTAGGATAAACGCACATATACGCTACGTGATGAAACATCACAATAAAATAACTTAAGAACAGAGATAGACAAATTCTTGAAAGCAGAGAGAGAAAATGGATATAAGTATAAAGGAACCAAGTAAGAATGACTGCAGACTCCTTGTCAGAAACTATGTAGGCCAGAAGATGAAGAAATGATATTTAAAGGGTGATGGGTTTATTATTAATAGATGATAAATATATTCATTAACCTATAATTGCATATGCATGGAAAATAATTCTTTGAAAATGAAAGTAAAATAAAATCTTTTCCTGACAACACAAGCTGTAAGAATTCCCTTCCGAGAAACCTACACTACTATAATTATTTCAATCAAGTAATTTATACCACAATGATATGACTCTATGACCACATCGAAATTCTGAACTATACAAAAGAATGGAGAGCATTGAAATTGATGACTATATGGGTAAATATAAAATTTTTGCTTCATTTAAAAATTCTTTAAAAGATAATTGAATGTTTAAGGCAAAAATAGTGAAAATGTATTTTGTCATTAAGATTATATGAGAAATAAAATATGTGACAATAATTATACAAAGGATGACAAAAATAGAAATATAATATTCTAAGAATTATCCATAACATGTGAGGTGGCAAGTTATTTCCATACGAATTATGATGAGCTAAACTTAAATACTATAGGTCTTCAAATAACTACTTCAAAGTAATAAAAGAATGTAACTTATCAGCTAATAGTCTATATAAATAGAATAGTAAAATTTATATCTATACCTATCCAAAATAAAATTAGAACTGAGAGGAAAAAATTAAAAAGAGATGTGATAAATAGAAAAAATATGAAGTGATAGATTTAAACTCAGCCATATTGATAATTATATAACATGCAATGGTCTACACTCTGATCAAAAGACAGTACTTGTGGGCGGCACCTGTGGCTCCAAGGAGTAGGGCACAGGCCCCATATACCAGAGGTGGCGGGTTCAAATCCAGCCCCAGATAAAAAAAAAAAAGACAGAACTTGTAAGATTAAAAAAAAAAAGAAAAAACTGTGTGATCTACAAGAAACCTGCTTTAAATGACAAGACAGGTAGAAGTAAAGGATTTAAATAGATGTTCCATCCAAATAATAATCAAAATAAAGGCAGAGAAAGGTGATAGGAACATCAGCAAAAACAGACTTCAGGAAAAGGATTATTAGCTGGATGTATTAGCTGGATGCAGAAGGACATTTCACCTTGACAGTGGGTCGACTCGTCACCAAGACATAACAACCCTAAATGTTTATGTGTACAGCAAACAAAGCAGAAGCTGCTGGAGCCCCAAAGGAGTTGGCAAATCAACAATTATAGATGAAAATTTCTGCACTCTTTCCCAAATAATTTATAGAAAAAAATAAACAGAAACTCAGCAACACCAGTTACTGACTAGCAAATAACACCATTCACCAACTTGACTAATTGTGGCAAATATGTGTATACAATAGCAACAGAATATCTGTTCTTTCCAAGCGCCCATCGGACATTAGCCAAGACAGACCGTGTGCTGGGCCAAAGAACAAGCCTCAGCAGATTTGAAGGAATTTAAATCTTGTAGAATTGATGTTCTACCCAGAATTTAATATGAAGTCAACAGTAGAAGAATCTGGAAAATCCCCAAATATTTGGAAGTCAAACAACATATTTTTAAATAACCCATGGGCCAAATATAAGGAATCACAAAAGGGATTAAAAATATTTTGAACTAAATAATAATGAAAACATAACATATCAAAATTAGTGGGATAGAGCTAGGAAAAGATCTACACTTCAACTATAAGATGCTACAAAAGAAAAAAAAAGCAAATTAATTCCAAAAATAAGAAGCAGGAAATAACAAACATAAAAGCAGACAGCAGAGAACTTAAACGTATTAGCAAGAAGAAAACGAGTGATCCCATCTCAGGGTGGGCCAGGGACTTGAAGAGAAATTTCTCTGAAGAAGATTGGCGCACGGACTACAGATATATGAAAAAATGCTCACCATCCTTAATTATCAGAGAAATGCAAATCAAAACTACTTTGAGATATCATCTAACTCCAGTAAGATTAGCCCATATCACAAAATCCCAAAGCCAGAGTTGCTGGCGTGGATGTGGAGAAAAG